>JAIEZT010001368.1:16158295-16277072 GCA_019594935.1 Periophthalmus modestus | reverse complement strand
ATCTGACCCTGCACCATTTTCTCCCAGGACTTAAGGCCAGAATAAAAAGAGAATAAAATAAAAAGCTGGTTCTTGTATGGTTTTTTGTCCTTATTTCTTGTTCTGGTTATTCTGGTTTTCAGTGGATTGAAGTCATTAAATTTCTTACCATTTGGTCCCACTCTGTTTGGAAAAGAGCGAGTCTTTGGTCCTGTCGTCTGGAGCAAACCATTTAGCTCCTTTAGCGTTGGTCCTTTAATTCTAACCTCCTGCTTCGACCCCGAAGTCCAGTTTAGAAAAACTGAGCTTTAATATGTATCGTCCTCTCCATTAAAAAGTAGAATTAAAAAAGTAGCACTATTCTGCGGGAGTTACATGATCCCTGGGCTCACGAGCGCCCCCTAACATGAGGCCAGGTAACTGCGTGCCTCACCCCGGCGCCTTTTCACAGTCGCCCAGTCAGTCCATGTGAGGCACGAACTGATTGTAAGTAAAAAAAAGAATAAAATTGCAAAGTTAAATAGAAGATAACTTTATAGTACAAGTCATTGGATAAATATAACCATTTCATGTATTTTCTCCCTGTGATGACTCCCCTGACTGCACGTCATGGTGAAAACAGACTTTCGCTCCCCCCTCTAATATCGTCCTGTATATTGACACTTTCTGAGTCTCAAACATGGACTGCGATCCACCTCTGAGAACGTTAACGATGAGGGACGTTTTAAAAACAGGGTTTAAAACCTCATAAAAGTCGATTTCACACTTTCTCTTTAACGTTGTCTCTGGGGACGGTCGCTGTCGAAGGCGAGCTCTCGCTTCAGTGTCGTTCACATCCACATTCGCTTAAACTCGCTGCACTCGCTTCTGCCGACGGAGCAAACGCCTGGGACCTGTCCTTTCATTTCCCAAACTGAAAAACATAACTCATGCAGTTTATATAGAATTTGATCATTTCCCCTGAAACAAGAGATATTTATCTAAATATTTTTCCCAGTGAGCGATGTCCCTGAGTCGTTTTAGTTTAAGAAAGAGGAGAGAAAAGCGGCGCGTGGCTCATTTACATGCAGAAGTGCAGGAAAAACACTATGAGCAATCACACAGGCCTAATTGAAGTTGAAGAAGAACCAGATCAAGGTTAGGCCTGTCATTACAGACGCACCGTCACTGACAAATGAGCCTCACCTCGCTGTGCGCCACCATCAGCCGCTGCTTGTGTTTTAATAGACTATTTTAATTATATTTTACATTTAGTTAAATAATGATATACTTAATTATGGGGCTGTGAGTTGCATGATTGTGTCGCTGTGACCTCGGCTGAGTCTTTGGCTGTTGTCTGAACAGTTCTGGACGACATATAGAAACTCGGACACTTTACCCAGAGTCTGAGAACAGAGGACCCTGGTTTATCGAGGGAGTCATGTTCTAAAAATAACCCACAAAGTATTAGCTTTATTTTTTACATTATTCTACATGTTTCTTGTCTGTAAAACCCCTCACCACACACTTTATACACTTTTCTCACACAGGCATTAACATTTTCTCACATTTCTCTCTTGTTTAAACACAAAGTTTCAACCTCGTCGGTGCCTTTGTCGGTGCAGAACGTTTCATCGACATTGTGGTTTTGTCGGGGAGAAAACTTGCAAACATACAGCACTTCAGAGTCACACTGATCCAACATTTATGTAAATTTGTCTGACACATTCTGTACTGTACAGGAGACACGGAGGAGAAAGATGGACAATGGTCTACAGCCCCTCAGCCAATCAGGACGCAGAACACAATGGTCTACAGTCCCTCAGCCAATCAGGACGCAGAACACAATGGTCTACAGTCCCTCAGCCAATCAGGACGCAGAACACAATGGTCTACAGTCCCTCAGCCAATCAGGACGCAGAACACAATGGTCTACAGTCCCTCAGCCAATCAGGACGCAGAACACAATGGTCTACAGTCCCTCAGCCAATCAGGACGCAGAACACAATGGTCTACAGTCCCTCAGCCAATCAGGACGCAGAACACAATGGTCTACAGTCCCTCAGCCAATCAGGACGCAGAACACAATGGTCTACAGTCCCTCAGCCAATCAGGACGCAGAACACAATGGTCTACAGTCTCTCAGCCAATCAGGACGCAGAACACAATGCACGTTCATACACTGGAAAAAAGTATTTGAAATTGCACAAAAAAAAAATAAAAAAAATTGTTGTCTGAATGTGTGAGTGTTTCCTTCGTGTAAAGAGCTTTGAGCCTTGAAGGTGGAAAAGTGCTGTATGAAAATGTGACCACAGTCTCTGGAGGTCAGGTGCTTTTCTTCACAAATATGGAAGATGGGGTCAATGACGAGTTTCATGTTTTTGAAATTATTACTGTTTTTTGGTGGAATAATACTAGTTTTAAAGGTCCTATAAATGTAAAATCAAAGTCTCTTGTGAAGCTTTAAGTCACGTTATAATCCTCAAAAACAGACAAAGTTTTGTTTCATTCACATGTTTGAGTCACACTTTATTATGAGTCTGTAACATCTGCAAACCTCAAAACGCTCTGTTCCACCTCGTGATGTCATCAAGTGGTAGTTTTCAAGTTAACAGCTACTTTTACCTTTAGTTCAGTAGCGATAAGTGGCATTTCCAGAGCTGAAATGATCCAAATTATTCTAGTGAAGGTGTGTGGAGTTTAAAACACAATGGAGCACTTCCTGTTTTACCACATGATGACATCACAAGGTGGAACAGAGTGTTTTCGGTCATAAATCTGCAGAGTTTGTGTGTTAAACATGTGTGAATGAGACAAAACTCAACTCCAGGTCTGTTTGCGATGAGGAAACATTAAAACACAATGTAAAATAGTGTGACACAGGCTCTTTGAAGAGGACTCCGCCTGTGGCCTCGGAACAAGAAAAGTCTCACTCGTCACAACTGTCACGGCTCATTGACCAGGAAATTACACAAAATTATAAATAAAATCCAACAGACTGATTTCGAGCACTTCTCATCATCATTATTAAAGACGATGAGCAGCCACAGAGTCAATTTTCTGAAGTATACGTCAAACTGAACACTTAGCTGACAATAGACCGCAGATAGGAAGCGATCATGGGCGCGCTTCTGGCTCCAATCCACTTTCTATTGAAAAACTGTCGCCCCTCTCTCTGTGCAGACGGTGCAGGATGTTGTTGCTCAGGCTCATCCTCTTCTTGCTCTGATGATGACGCTTTACGGGTTCGACTGAGGAGCCACGATGGACCAGAGCGACCGAGATGTTTGTCACTTTGCTGCACTAAGAACTTCAATGTACAGTTTTATTTTCAGGCTGAATAAGTCAGAAAATGAAATAATAATGTCCCTCACAAACATAAGATGGTGGTTCGTGTTCACTGTCCTCGTCTGTTTGTAAAAATGGACCATGAGTCTGGAATAAATTCAAATAGAATTGTTCCTGCTGCTGGTCTTAAATGTTCATATTAACCTCTACATGATCCTTTTATTTCACTATTGTGTCTGTAAATCAACATATGAACATTAATATCAGACAAATAAGGCGTCGTCTTTCCCCGAAGTTGCTCCTGTTAGCGTTAGCAACAGGTTTGATTGACAGCGTTGCTAAGCGCCTGCTCCCTGCTAAACCAGCCGTGCGAGCAGGAAGGGGCGTTACCTTCAACAACCTCGCTCCAGATTGGCTCTTTGGTTGCTATGATACTCCACATGTGGAAATCAGCTCCAAATTGATCGCTATAACTGCTAGCCTCGATTAGCTTCACAGTATTAGTGACGTTCAACTCACTCAGTCCACTTCTTTTTACACAGTCTTTGCTCATAAACCAGAAAACAGATGCTTGCTAATGCGTCCAGTCGTACCTAAATTCGAATTCAAATGATTTTATTCGGTGATTACATTCAAAAATCAAACATTATTCAACATTTACATCATGAACAAAAGGGTTTAGGCTGAAGAAAAATGAACTTATGATGCCGAACCCATTTTAATAACACATAGAAATTCCAAAGACAGCAGCAAGAAACAGTTTTGCAACATATTATTATTATTATTATTAACTACAAACCACGACAGTTCACATAGATTATTCCGTAATTTTCAAAAAGTAATGTTTTATACTGCTTTTTAAATGCTTTTATTGTGTAGGAGCTTTTTAATTTATCATTAAGGTTGTTCCACACACTGACCCTCGAAAAGAAACACAATGACGTTTTTTACTGGTTCTCGTCTTAATTTTTTTGAATAAACCCTGTTCTTCTAAAATGACAATGACTCTCTCTGTTTGAATAAAATCTTTAGACAAGGGCGGAGCTTATGATTATAAACCTTATGCATTATTATGGCTCAAATCAACAAGATCGAACAGTTTTACTAGTTTTAACTTAACAAAAATAGGATTTGTTGGTGCGAGATGGTCTGTTTGATTAACTATTCTGACAACCTTCTTCTGGAGTAAAAACCTGAGATCGAACTGTGATCAACATGACCTCAGCGGAGTTTTATTTTAATGACGCATCGCTCCAAAAAACCCGTCGGACATTTACAGAATACGAGTCTAACATATGTCGCCGTCCTGGAGCTCGCCGACGGGCCGATTTGTTTTCTGTTCCGAGCGTTATCAAGGCCCGGCTGACGATATTCACCTCCACGACGCTTCTGCTCAAGGTCGGCTCCGTTTGAAATCGCTGTGGAGGAGACGGTGGCGCTGTTTGAAGCTGTTCCTCTTTGTGACCTTGCTGCGCTCGGGGCTGGGCTAAGTGATGCTGCGTGGGTTTGGGTGGCTGATATGCAAACATCCGCTGTTGGCTGGAGTACAGAGCAGGACAAAGGAGGCGGGGGAGGCTGCGTTTGAGGGAACTGCTCTGAGGCTACTATGATTAATGCTGGATTTCACTACATGCTTTTGTCCCACCTCCATTTACTGCAAATCCCCTTATGTTTCTTTATTCGGTCATATCCAGCCTTATAAATGATTTCAAATCTGCGCCCAAAGAAAAAAGGAAACTGTTGCCTCACGTTACATCACAGGTTGAGGTTTAAAATCACTAACCGATCTAGAATTCAGATAATTCAACGACTGCATTTACGCCCGTCGTCTTTGCTTTTATGGGATGATGCTCAGATGGGATAAGTTTACACGTCAGGTCGGTGCAGGGGATCAAGAGCCAATTATGAACAGAAACTGATTGGCTTCTATTACACGGTAAAATGTGATAAAGCGCGAACCAAACGGGACTAAATCTGTTTCTATAGAGCCACACCACAGTATGTTCCCATGGTTCTTTGCTCCCACAGTGTCATCCTCGTCCTAACCTCAATGGAAACCCCACGAAACAACACATTTTGGGATCTGACCAGATCAGATTATAGTTCTTCCAAAGCACCGTGTTGTCTGTATATTTAACGACTTTTATGTGAAGCACTTTGCTGAGCCGACGTTGTTTTAAATATAGAAAATAAACTCGAATTGAACGACATGGGCAGGAGTACGAGAAGAACAACCGAACATTTCAACCTTCTCCTCACAGCATCAGCTTTACTCAAACAGACAGAAAACAAAACTCACTTTCAACTGGAAACAAGTTCAAAGCTTTTAACTTGTATTTGAGGATTAGCCGTGTTTTACTCTCGGTTTTTGAATGCTTCCTTCTCTCCACCTCTGCACATCTTCAGAGTAAACGATTACCCGAGTACGTGTTAAAAGCAGGCTGCTGTTGCGGGTAAACAGCTTTTGTGGAAATAACTTATGTACTTAATAACAAGGGAGACAAAGGAAAGTTTACGAGCCGCACATGTGGAGCGGTGCCGTCGGCTGCTTTGGCCACATAAACCTGGAGCAGATGTCCGACATACAGACATCGTAGGGCGATTTCAAGCAGACGGGACGCTCTGGAGGCATCGCGGAGTCGTGTTTGGATGGATTCTCTGATTAAAAGTGCAATAAAATCACCCTGGAAAGTGTGAAAAGGCATGACACAACCCTCACAATTACGCAAACCGGTGAATATTCATGAAGTTGTGCTGAAGTGTTGCGTTTGGCGTGGTCTGGTGCAGCAGAGAAGCCGTGGACCTAAGCCTATTAATAGCAGTGTGACACGGCACCTTAGGGACAGATCACACGCTTGGTTGGCCTTTGCACGGTCCTCCAAGTGTCTCCAGAAGTGGGCACTCCTCCAAAACACCACAGCCAAGCATCCACGTAAAGACACGCTGCTTCATTCATTTCGTTTCGTCTCGATTTCCAGGCTCAGGTTAAACTAACGTGGGTCGTCCAAAGTCCAGCCCTTTTTTCCTTAATTACACAAAACTGACTCTTGTGAGCTTTAAACGGGACCTGGACAGACCTGGACTTGTGTTTTGTTTCATTCACACATGTTCGAGTAACACTTTATCATTACTACTATCTCCAAAGTTGCTCTGTTCCACCTCGTGATGTCACAAAGTGGTGGTTTTCATGCTAACAGCTCCTTTTATCTTTAGTTCAGTAGAGATAAATGAGCTGAAATGATCCAAATGATTCTATTGAAGGAGTGTGGAGCTTAAAAACACAGGCTAGAACTTCCTGTAATACCACCTGATGACATCACAAGGTGGAACAGAGTGTTTTCCCAGCCTAAATATGCAGGGTTTGTGTGTTAAACATGTGAGAATGAAACAAACACAAATCCAGGTCTGTTTAAGATGAGATTAGTAATAATATTAATGACAATAGAGTGGATTTTATAAAAGACGGATGGAATAAAGTTTTGATTTCAGTAAAATACATTCGGCTTTTGGAAACATCTCCAAGCCTCTGATGACGTTTTAAAAAGGGGCTTATCTGTTTCTGCAAATGAATTTTTCCCAGGAACGACGAAACATTTTACACTTTTTAAAGGGGGATCACTTATCAGGTTCATTTAGAGCCTTTTAACAATGAAGCAGCACCCACCGACCAAACAACTTTAAATGGAGTTAGCCCCTGTAGTGATTTTTAAATACAGTGGCCCCTGGTTTATCAGCTTTATTTTTGACATTATTCTACATGTTTCTTGTCTGTAAAACCCCTCACCACACACTTTATACACTTTTCTCACACAGGCATTAACATTTTCTCACATTTCTCTCTTGTTTAAACACAAAGTTCAAACCTTCGTCGGTGCCTTTGTCGGTGCAGAACGTTTCATCGACATTGTGGGTTTTGTCGGGGAGAAAACTTGCAAACATACAGCACTTCAGAGTCACACTGATCCAACATTTATGTAAATTTGTCTGACACATTCTGTACTGTACAGGAGACACGGAGGAGACTGATGGACAATGGTCTACAGTCCCTCAGCCAATCAGGACGCAGAACACAATGGTCTACAGTCCCTCAGCCAATCAGGACGCAGAACACAATGGTCTACAGTCCCTCAGCCAATCAGGACACAGAACACAGTGGTCTACAGTCCCTCAGCCAATCAGGACGCAGAACACAATGGTCTACAGTCCCTCAGCCAATCAGGACGCAGAACACAATGGTCTACAGTCCCTCAGCCAATCAGGACGCAGAACACAATGGTCTACAGTCCTTTAGCCAATCAGGACGCAGAACACAATGGTCTACAGTCCCTCAGCCAATCAGGACGCAGAACACAATGGTCTACAGTCCTTTAGCCAATCAGGACGCAGAACACAATGCAGGTTCATACGCTGGAAAAAAGCTCTCAAAATTACACCCAAAAAATCAGTGAAACCATGAAAGCCGAACCACCTTTGTAGCAACAGACAACTGTAGTCTCATTTTGAACATTTTGGGTTTGCCATTTGAAAATTTTAGTTGAAATTGGATGAAAGTGAGGCAAAATTCTTTGGGGGAGCAATGGGGGGCCATTCTAGTGGAGGCCAGTGCCCGCTCAAGCCCCCCCTGGCGCCGCCCCTGCTCTTCAAACACACATTTCAACTCGTTTCTCTGGACATTTGGATTTCACTGTAGCGCCAAGACTCTGAAAATGGCACCAAATCTCATCGGGCCGATCCTGGGTAAAATAAAAGCGGAGCATATTTTAATCGGTCTGACTCATGATTCGGTCTTTTTTCCCGACGCAGCAAAGCAGGGCAGCGAGGACGCCCGACCCGGAGCCTGTCAAAGCCCACTCCAGTGATCAGATAAGTAAAGTCAGTATGAGACAGCCAAGGACGCGGACATTAGCATTCTGATTCGTCCTCATCAATGCGCCGCGTGCTGATGAGTTTGACCCAGGGCTCCGAGATGCCAACGATTTTCTTCATTTCTGCAGTGAAAACACAGCTTCTACAGTCTCTGGAGTCCAAGCCAAGAGACGCACCCCTCGCTCGTTTATTATTAATATTTCTAAGAGCGAATTTCTGTTTTTAAGCGGCCGAGGTGAAGTTTGCAAAATTATACACACTTTAGAATTCTATAAATGATTGAGCAGCCTATCTGTGGCCCTCTGATAAATACAGCTTAATAAAAGATACAAGGCATTTAGGGAGTTTGAAATATTTAGAGACAATCAGGAGGGAGTGCGCTGGTATATTTGGCACAGATATCGTGTCCTGTGAGAAGTGAAGTTTTACAAAATGCTACAACGAAGAGCTTGTAGTCAGTGTTCATCTCAATATTTCAACAGAACATTTGTTTTACTGTCAAAGACTCAAACCTGCACGACTGAGGACGACACAGACGAATATAACAAGTGAATTTGTCCTATTTTTGTAACGTCTGTGCTCATCATTTCTGCTTTGACTCCACTATAACTTCACCTCTTCTCTGTTTTAATGTTCTGTTTCCATCCATTGTCCAAGAAGGTGAAGTGTCCAGCCCAAAGACGCTTAAAATGTCCTTAAGTAAAGTACAGACAGGGCCGGTTCAGCCTAAAGGCAGATTAAGCAGCTGCTTAGGGCCCCGAGGCCACCAGAGGGCCCCCAAGAGCCCATACATTTATATTGAAAACTAAATGACGCTCGGGTGTTTATATGAATCTAAATGTCCATCTTAAATGATTAGATGTGTTTTATTTCCAGTAAATCTGCTTTGCCTACATTTCTTTTTGAGTCGGGATAATAAACCTGATGTTATGTCCAGTGTTCTTCTTGTACTTCTTGAGTTATATGAAGTACCTTTGCTTAAGTACATCTTTTTGGGACTCTATCCAAGCCAACATTTTTCAACATAAAGAATTAAATATAAGTCCACTTTAGTCCATTGGAACACATTAAAATGCACCGGAAATTAGGGGAAAAAGTCAAGAATTAAAACAATTTTATACTTGTGGCTGTTGAGATGAGGAAAGTATTGGCTTAATGGCAAATTCTGCTTAGGGCCCCCTGAAGGTTAGGGCCCTGAGTACAGATACCTAAAATAGTTCAGTACTTTACTACTTTTACTGTGTCCAGCTCTGATACCGGACGACAAAAGGACCAGTCAAATACATGAACTTTTGTACTTTTACTTTTACATGAGTACTTTTTTGCTCCAGTATCTGTACTTTTACTTAAGTAGATAATTTCATGTGACACTTTTACTTTTTTGTGAGTATTTTTCGCTCTAGTATCTGTATTTTTACTTATACATGAGTACTTTCTCGCTCCAGTATCTGTACTTTTACTTATAGTTTCATGTGATACTTTTACGTGAGTATTTTTCGCTCTAGTATCTGTACTTTTACTTTTACATGAGTACTTTCTCACTCCAGTAGCTGTACTTTTACTTATAGATAGTTTCATGTGATACTTTTACGTGAGTATTTTTTGCTCTAGTATCTGTACTTTTACTTTTTCATGAGTACTTTCTCACTCCAGTATCTTTACTTTTACTTATAGTTTCATGTGATACTTTTACGTGAGTATTTTTCGCTCTAGTATCTGTATTTTTACTTTTACATGAGTACTTTCTCGCTCCAGTATCTCTACTTTTACTTATAGTTTCATGTGATACTTTTACGTGAGTATTTTTCGCTCTAGTATCTGTATTTTTACTTTTACATGAGTACTTTCTCGCTCCAGTAGCTGTACTTTTACTTATAGATAGTTTCATGTGATACTTTTACGTGAGTATTTTTTGCTCTAGTATCTGTATTTTTACTTTTACATGAGTACTTTCTCGCTCCAGTAGCTGTACTTTTACTTATAGTTTCATGTGATACTTTTATGTGAGTATTTTTCACTCTAGTATCTGTATTTTTACTTTTACATGAGTACTTTCTCACTCCAGTAGCTGTACTTTTACTTATAGTTTCATGTGATACTTTTACGTGAGTATTTTTCGCTCTAGTATCTGTACTTTTACTTTTACATGAGTACTTTCTCGCTCCAGTAGCTGTACTTTTTTACTTATAGTTTCATGTGATACTTTTACGTGAGTATTTTTCGCTCTAGTATCTGTATTTTTACTTTTACATGAGTACTTTCTCACTCCAGTAGCTGTACTTTTACTTATAGTTTCATGTGATACTTTTACGTGAGTATTTTTTTCTCTTATCTGTATTTTTACTTTTACATGAGTACTTTCTCGCTGCAGTACCTGTACTTTTCCTTCAGTACACATCTGCTCGTCTCATAAATCTCCGTCTTTCTCGTCTGACGGTTCCTTATGATCCACGCTGCCACGGGCGGTGCATCTGGGTCGGTGCCATCTGCCCGTGCTCCCTCCCCGTCAGCGGAGCACTAACCTGGGCGTAGCGACGGAGCCCCGCCCTCCACATGTGATGGAGACAGACAGATGCAGGAGCACGCGGGCTGGCAGGGAGCAGCTGGTGATCATGAAAACTGTTGTGGAGGTATGTGCTAATTGCAGCCTTTTTATTTCACAATCCTCCTTCACACGGAGCGTCAGAGCCGTGATTGCTTCTCGCGCCTCTGTACGCCGTTTCCCAGGCAATCAACGTAATTCTGCAACGCTGCAAAAAACAATAAGACGGAACTTTGATGGAAGGAGCGAGGAGGACGCAGAGGAACGAATGTGGGCCTCTGAATGAATGTGGGCCCCTGAGTGAATGTGGGCCCCTGAGTGAATGGGGAAAGAGACACTGATACTACAGGCCTACTATAGACTGTATATATACATGGACAGAGCTAACCTGCTAGCCGCCATGTTCCAGATAAGAAGTGACCATGGGCGCACTTACGGCTCCTTCGACTCTGGCTCCAGTTCACTTTCTACTGAGAAACTGTGTCCCCTCTCTGTGTAACTGCTGGTGTCAGACTCGTCATTTTGGTCTTAAATGTTCGTCCTCTACGTGATCCAGGGGCTCATTTTTTTTTTAGTTTATTTTATACATTGTCTTTTTTTTATTTATTGCATTAAAATTACTGCTGTAACTTCACTGAACACTAAAATATCCACTCTTTCAATTTTAACCCTTTATTCCCTAATTTAGGATCAGGACCAAATTTGACCCATTGGGCTCACTAATTTGTCCAAAATGAATATAAAACATACTTCTCAACATTTTGCAAGCTATTACAAAAAAAGATGAACAAAAAACAAAAAAAACCCACAATTTTACCAACTGCTGCTTTGCTGAGAAGACGATTTAGTTTTTCCACCTCGTCACTATCACTCTGACTCATTTTAGTTCAGTATTCATCCACTAGGTGTCTCTATGCAGGGGCCAGAAGTGGCACTCTAGGCTTTTTGAATATTTTTAATTGAAATTTGACATATTTTTTGTGTGTGTTCATTTTGGGTAGCAGCAATTAACTGAGGCCAAATTTGACCCTGTGGGTTCTCCAGGGATAAACTGCTGCCCCTGCGACCTGGCCCTGGATGAGCGGAAGAAAACAGATGAATAGAACATAAATAACAGAAGAATTAGGCACCTTCTTTCCCCAAGCTTACTCCCGTTAGCGTTAGCAACAGGTTTGACTGACAGTGTTGCTAAGCGGGAAGGGGCGTGACCTTCAACAGCCTCGCTCCTGATTGGCTCTTTGGTTGCTCTGATACTTGTAGTCGAAATTCCAAAAATGGAACTTTGCTCCACATTAGCCGCTATAACTGTTTTAGCCTCCATGAGCTTAATTTGACTGCTGAACGCTGTGGGAGACGTCGCACTCACTCAGTCCACTTCTGTATCCAATCTGATAGAAAATAAATGGTAAAAGACGTGAGTATTTACTTGAACTCTGACCTCTCGGGCTGACATGACTCAGGCGGTAAAGCGGTCGGCCGAGTGACTCACAGAGTAATTCACGTCGTGGTGCATAAAGCCAAGTTTGTTCCATTTTCATCTGTTGGATCGATACTGTTTCTATACGCTCTGTTTCTATACACTCTGGAGCAGTAAATCCAGGCATTACTCATCATTCCTGTGCAAATGTTGTAGGCTGGCTCCTGAGGATCTACTGGCAGTCGGCCACCGCTCCACAAATATAAATCCATGAATATCATTGGGGTGAACTGAACACTTTGCTACATAAAGCTGAAATGCTATTGGATTATGCTGTGGTTTAACAATCTATGGCTCATTGAATTTACGAGCGAAGTGGGACAAAAGTTTCTGCTGCTGTTTTGTTCTGCTTAGCAACACAGCGTCATCCAAACAAAGGACCCCGCTCTGGTATCGTGGTACTACTACTCTACTACTACTACTACTACTACTAACCTCCACACACCTACAAGAGAATCCTTCAGACCTTGAACTGCCAAACTCTCCTGAACAAAATACAAAATGTGACTTGAAAACTACCACTTCATGACATCACAAGGTGGACCAGAGCATTTTGAGCTCTGAAGACGTAGACAGACTGATAATAAAGTGCTACTCAAACAAGAATGAAACAAAACACAACTTCAGGTCTGTTTCTGAGGAGGTAACAGCGTAATGATAAGGTTTACAGCTCTCAAGAGTCCATTTTGCATAATACAGGCCCTTAAACGTCATCTACGTTCATAATCTTTGTTGGAAACGTGTGGGTCGAGTGTCTCAGGTTTATGGTTTGGTTAATAAAGATGAAGCATTTACATCATCACTAAAGGTGGATTCATATTAAACTCTCTTCTTGTTCTGGATAATAGTCTAAAATCAAAATACCTGTATGTCTTCTGATATAAATGAATGATAAATGTATCTTATAGAAGAGGCTCGTGTCTGACAGTCTGGTCCCATCAGAGCTGGGCCTCCATGGACCCACAGTCTCTCGTGGAAGTGTGTGCAAAGCAGAAGTAGAACATGAGGAAGAACATTTAGACCCAAAACCTTCAAATCAGGCTGGAAATCTAGACATAATAATCAAATCAATAATATCTGCAGCTTTTTATCATCTAAAACTGTTTGTTTGGTCGGTTGTTTGGTTGGTTGTTTGGTCGTTTGGTTGTTTGTTGGTCGTTTGGTTGGTTGTTTGGTTGGTTGTTTGGTTGGTTGTTTGGTCGTTTGGTTGTTTGGTTGGTCGTTTGGTTGTTCGTTTGGTTGGTTGTTTGGTTGTTTGGTTGGTTGGTCGTTTGGATGTTTGGTTGGTTGGTCGCTTGGTTGTTTGGTTGGTTGGTTGGTTGGTTGTTTGGTTGGTTGATTGGTTGGTCGTTTGGTTGTTTGGTTGGTTGTTTGGTTGGTTGTGATAGGTTCACACTTAACCTAATTAGAGTTCAAAAGAGGAGAAGACAAGAGAGATTATTATTGCTATACTCATGAGGAGAAAAGGACGGGGAGGCCGAAACCTTCAGATTACAACCTCCTCTCCCTTTCTGAAGTCTCCACCACCTTTCTCCTCCTTTATTCAGTTAGGAACCCTAGTTACACACATCACTGCTCACTCTCAAGGGGGGGGGGGGGACAACAAGCAGTGAGGCAGTGAGAAAATCACATATTACAAAGTTCATTTCTTAAGCATTCCTTTCAGTCCTTATTCGCCCAAACACCTCTCAGGGTGTTTCCTGTTATCTCCCATGGTCATTCAACTTTCAGACAAGACATTCTCTGCAAAGCTCAGAAAACAGACATAAGTGCATAAATCATATTAAGGTTACATATCATTATTATAGTGATTATAATAAAAATTAACATTACATTACCTTTAAGATTCACAGTGAGATCAATAAACATGTTAAAAATATATTGAATCCATCAGGTTGTTTGGTGGTCATTTGGTCGATTGGTTGGTCGTTGGTCGTTTGGTTTTGGGTCCTTGGGTTGGTTGGTTCGTTGGTTGTCGTTTGTTGGTTTGTCGGTTCCTTGAGTGAAAATTTGGTTGGTTTTTAAGGATCATTGGGTTGGTTGGTCTTTTTCTGTTTGGTTTGGTTGGTATTGGTTCAGGATTTGTTTGGTTGGTCGTTTTTGGTTTTTCGGGTTTGTTCGTTGGTAATTGTTCCAGTTTGTGGTTGGTCGTTTGTTGTGGTTGTGGTTGGTCGTTTGATTGTTTGGTTTTGTTTGTGTTGTGTGGTTGTTTGGCAAATTGGTTTCGTTTGGTTGGTCGTTTGGTTGGTTGTTCGGTTGGTTGTTTTGGTGGTACAAGACCTGGTCAGTTGTTAGTCCTGGGTTATCCTTAGTCTGGTTAGTCAGGCTGGTCGTTTTCGGTAGTTTAGTCGTTTGGTTGGTTCTTTGGGTTTTGGTTTGGTTGGTCGGTGCTTTGGTTGGTTGGTTGGTTTGGTCGTGTTTGGTTGTTGTCCTTGTTTGGTCCTGGTGGTTGTTCGGTTGGTGGGTGTGGTTTGTTTGTTTGTCCGTTCATTTGGTTGTTTATGACCTGGTTTTTGGTCGTTTGGTTTTTTTGGTGGTGTGTTGTTTTCTTGGTTGGTCGGTTGTGGTCGTTTGTTCAGCTCAAATCTTTTAGTGAGTTTTGAAAATCACATTTTGAAGCTTTATAAGATTAAAAATCTGTTGAATACTCGTGAGTACGTATGTACTTCTCTTTAAGTACACTTTTAAACAGGTACTTTAATACTTTTACTTAAGCAGTAGATTTTTCCGTGTGTTTTACTTTTACTTGAGTTTTTTTTGTTGATTTTTTGCTCCAGTATCTGTTCTTTTAAGTAACAAAAGTGAGTCCTTCTTCCAGCGCTGGTCCAGAATGACCTTGTTGTATCGATTACCGATTTAAAAAACGCTTGTAGCTTTTATAAGGCTTTGACCTGTGTTTGTGTCTGTTCTTTTTAATCTTTGGCAAATAAAAATACAAAAGTCCAAGTGACCTGACTCGTTTAATTTAAGCAATAATCTTCTGTCCTGCACAAAACTTTAAAAAGAACTGAAGGGAACCAGGAGGAGAGGAGAAAAGGAGACATACAGATGTAGTAGCATGGTAAATCATTAGTCCTGGTTTAGTCCTGGTTTAGTCCTGGTTTAGTCCTGGTTTAGTCCTGGTTTAGTCCTGGTTTAGTTCTCATTTAGTGCTGGTTTAGTCCTAGTTTAGTCCTGGTTTAGTTCTCATTTAGTGCTGGTTTAGTCCTGGTTTAATCCTGGTTTAGTCCTGATTTAGTCCTAGTTTAGCCCTAGTTTAGTCCTTGTTTAGACCTTGTTTAGTCCTGATTTAGTCCTGGTTTAGTCCTGGTTTAGTCCTAGTTTAGTCCTGATTTTAGTCCTGATTTAGTCCTAGTTTAGCCCTAGTTTAGTCCTTGTTTAGACCTGGTTTAGTCCTGGTTTAGACCTGGTTTAGTCCTAGTTTAGTCCTTGTTTAGACCTGGTTTAGACCTGGTTTAGACCTGGTTCAGTCCCAGTTTAGTCCTTGTTTAATCCTTGTTTAGACCTGGTTTAGAACTTAAATACTTTTACTTGAGTAGACTTTTCCCTGTGTTATTTTTGACCCTTGTCTCTGTACTTTTACTAAAGTATCAGTACTTCACCCTGCAGTACTCTGTGTACTCTGCACCTGTATCCAGCGACTGCAGGAGCCGTCATGATATAAAGCAATTAAAATGTAAAACAGGGGAATTTAATCAGAGACGTGCGGCTCTGGAGGCTGCAGTGTCAGAAATAATGTCTGGAGTCTGTGATGGCCCTGGGTTACGTCAAAACCACAATCACTTTTCTCCTCCTCCCCCTCCTTTCCTCTTCTCCTCTTTTCTTTTCCTCTTTTCTCTCAGGACCGGAGGCGTCGGCCGTGGCTGCAGCTTCTTCTGCCTCGGGCTCCTGGTCAACACGGGGTTAATCCGGCACAGAATGATCTTCAGTCCGGGTTGAAAAGGCGCAGAGCTCGTCATCGTTTCTGTGTTTGTGGCATCAGATTGTGAGGCTTTACAGATGAACAGCAGCTCGCAGCGTCCCGGGGTTGACTTTATTTCACAGCTGTCAGTGGCATTATGCTGCCTTCCATCACCGGGGCTAATATGTAAACGCTAATGGATCTTCACTCTGATAAATCGCTAACTCCGAGCCTCAGATCTGCGGCGTGTTTGTATTTCCTCTATAGCTGAACTGTTAGCGCCGCCGTTCTCTTCAAAATGTTGATATTTCAGCTCGTCTCAGACTGAATCACACTCACTCCGAGGCTCGAGCTCCTGACGTTGTTATAACCACATTTTTCTTATGCAAAAAAATGAAAAGACAAAATGTTGGAGACTTAACTGTTCTCATGGAGAGAAAGTCGTTCTGTGAAAACTGTTCAGATGTTTTATCTGTGTGGACGATTTCAGATCTGACGACGGAGGCGAAAGCTCTCGATTCTACCCTCGTCTAGGGTCCTGGTTTAGTCCTGGTTTAGTCCTGGTTTAGACTTGGTTTAGACCTAGTTTAGACCTGGTTTAGTCCTGGTTTAGTCCTGGTTTAGTCCTAATTTAGACCTGGTTTAGTCCTAATTTAGACCTGGTTTAGTCCTGGTTTAGACCTGATTTAGACCTGGTTTAGTCCTAGTCTAGACTTGGTTTAGACCTAGTTTAGACCTGGTTTAGTCCTGGTTTAGTGATAGTTTAGACTTGGTTTAGTCCTATTTTAGACCTGGTTTAGTCCCGGTTTAGACCTGGTTTAGTCCTTGATTAGTCCTGGTTTAGACCTGGTTTAGTTCTAGTTTAGACTTGGTTTAGACCTAGTTTAGTCCTGGTTTAGTCCTGGTTTAGTCCTGGTTTAGTCCTGGTTTAGTGGGGGGACTATGTCTCTCAGCCTGGGATAGGAGCTGGAGGAAGTGTCTGGGGTGGTGGAAGTCGGGCCCTCCCTGTTTTGACTCCTCCCCCTGTGACCCGGGCCTTGGATAACGAAAATGGATGTTGACATAGTTTTTTGCAGTTTATAAGTTGAAATAATATAAAAGTGATGATGGGGCATTGATTTTTATGACACCGGTTTGTGGATGTCGAGGTGCAAGATAAAAAGTGTAACTGTGAGGGACGAGGAGACGCTGCTGAGACGGAGAAATGATGTGGACGTGGACAAACACTCGTCCTGTTAAACCACGATCGTGTCATTTTATGGGACGTTTTAGCACAAACTCCAGTCTCTTTTTAAGACTGAGCTGATTATGTAAACCCCGCGTCCTGGTCTCGAACCTGCAGAGTTTTCATAAATACAGACCCGACTCGTCCCATCCGTTTCAGCCTCTTTCTGCGTCTGGCTGTGACACGGTGCAGTAGTGAAATACTCGGTGATAAATGGTTTGGACTCGGTTGTAACCTACAGTGTCATTGCTCAAAGCCCGGGTCAGAGCGGGCCGGACTCCGAGCACTGCGGCGTTTTCTGAGACTTTTCCTGTGGTTGATAAACAGCTTCACCTGAGCTCGTGCGGAATCCTGTTTAAACGTGCGGTGATTAAGCGAGCTGAGCTGGTTAAGCCTAATCCTCTGCGTTGTAATCCAGACTGTATTTCAACATATCAAACATTTAATTTGCAGCGTGGAGCAAATAGTGAAGAGAAAAACAGACGACGTGCCACAAATATACAATGAGTTTATACTGTAACCTGCTGAATATGAGAATGTGAGGGGAGAGAGAGAGACCTTGGACCTGGTTTAGACCTGGTTTAGACCTGGTTTAGACCTGTCCTGGTTTAGACCTAGTTTAGACCTGGTTTAGACTGGTTTACCTGGTAGTCCTGGTTTAGACCTGGTTTAGTCCTGGTTTAGTCCTGGTTTAGTCCTGGTTTAGACCTAGTTTAGACCTGGTTTAGTCCTGGTTTAGTCCTGGTTAGACCTGGTTTAGTCCTGGGTTTAGTCCTGGTTTAGTCCTGGTTTAGTCCTCGTTTAGTCCTGGTTTAGTCCTCGTTTAGTCCTCATTTAGTCCTGGTTTAGTCCTCGTTTAGTCCTGGTTTAGTCCTCGTTTAGTCCTGCTCCCCCTGTGTTTAGTCCTGGTTTAGTCCTGGTTTAGTTCTGGTTTAGACCTGGTTTAGTCCTGGTTTAGTCCTGGTTTAGACCTAGTTTAGACCTGGTTTAGTCCTGGTTTAGTCCTGATTTAGACTGGTTTTTAGTCCTGGTTTAGTCCTGGTTTAGACCTGTTTAGTCCTGGTTTTAGACCTGGTTTAGTCCTGGTTTAGTCCTGGTTTAGACCTGGTTAGTCCTGGTTTAGTCTTGGTTTAGTCCTGGTTTAGACCTGGTTTAGTCCTGGTTTAGTCCTGGTTTAGTCCTGGTTTAGACCTGGTTTAGTCCTGGTTTAGTCCTGGTTTAGTCCTGGTTTAGTCCTGGTTTAGTCCTCGTTTAGTCCTGGTTTAGTCCTCGTTTAGTTAGTCCTCATTTAGTCCTGGTTTAGTCCTCGTTTAGTCCTGGTTTAGTCCTCGTTTAGTCCTGCTCCCCCTGTGTTTAGTCCTGGTTTAGTCCTGGTTTAGTTCTGGTTTAGACCTGGTTTAGTCCTGGTTTTAGTCCTGGTTTAGACCTAGTTTAGACCTGGTTTAGTCCTGGTTTAGTCCTGATTTAGACCTGGTTTAGTCCTGGTTTAGTCCTGGTTTAGACCTGGTTTAGTCCTGGTTTAGACCTGGTTTAGTCCTGGTTTAGTCCTGGTTTAGTCCTGGTTTAGTCCTCGTTTAGTCCTGGTTTAGTCCTCGTTTAGTCCTCATTTAGTCCTGGTTTAGTCCTCGTTTAGTCCTGGTTTAGTCCTCGTTTAGTCTGCTCCCCCTGTGTTTAGTCCTGGTTTAGTCCTGGTTTAGTTCTGGTTTAGACCTGGTTTAGTCCTGGTTTAGTCCTGGTTTAGACCTAGTTTAGACCTGGTTTAGTCCTGGTTTAGTCCTGATTTAGACCTGGTTTAGTCCTGGTTTAGTCCTGGTTTAGACCTGGTTTAGTCCTGGTTTAGACCTGGTTTAGTCCTGGTTTAGTCCTGGTTTAGACCTGGTTTAGTCCTGGTTTAGTCTTGGTTTAGTCCTGGTTTAGACCTGGTTTAGTCCTGGTTTAGTCCTGGTTTAGTCCTGGTTTAGACCTGGTTTAGTCCTGGTTTAGTCCTGGTTTAGTCCTGGTTTAGTCCTGGTTTAGTCCTCGTTTTTTAGTCCTGGTTTAGTCCTCGTTTAGTCCTCATTTAGTCCTGGTTTAGTCCTCGTTTAGTCCTGGTTTAGTCCTCGTTTAGTCCTGCTCCCCCTGTGTTTAGTCCTGGTTTAGTCCTGGTTTAGTTCTGGTTTAGACCTGGTTTAGTCCTGGTTTAGTCCTGGTTTAGACCTAGTTTAGACCTGGTTTAGTCCTGGTTTAGTCCTGATTTAGACCTGGTTTAGTCCTGGTTTAGTCCTGGTTTAGACCTGGTTTAGTCCTGGTTTAGACCTGGTTTAGTCCTGGTTTAGTCCTGGTTAGACCTGGTTTAGTCCTGGTTTTAGTCTTGGTTTAGTCCTGGTTTAGACCTGGTTTAGTCCTGGTTTAGTCCTGGTTTAGTCCTGGTTTAGACCTGGTTTAGTCCCGGTTTTAGTCCTGGTTTAGTCCTGGTTTAGACCTGGTTTAGTCCTGGTTTAGACCTGGTTTAGACCTGGTTTAGACCTGGTTTAGTCCTGGTTTAGTCCTGGTTTAGTCTCGGCTAACCTGGGAATGAAGCTGGAGGAAGTGTCTGGGGTGAGAGAAGTCGGGGCATTTAATCGCTGTAAATTAAATGTTTGATATGTTTTATATATAATGAGTTTTTATAAAACTAAAAATGTAGCGGAGCTGTTCACATTTTACTGATTAAACAAATCGAACGAGGAAATGATAAAGTAAAAGCACAAAGACTGAAACATGGACATTATGTTTCATTCTGGACAGTGACCAGTGTAAAGACAGTGCAGCAGCATCAATACGTCATTAGTGTTTCTCCCGGTGCAGAGCTGCTCCTGAAACGAGGACCAACGTTTAAGCAGAAAACTGAGAAGAATATCTGCAAATATATAAAACCAACCAGAAATATCGTGTTTATCATCAGACGTCAGGCGTCGAGACGACGAGGTCGGATCAATCACGTCACGGATCATTATATCAAGCAGCACGAAGCACGAAACAAACAGGTCTGTGGTTTAGAGTAAAACAGGAGTCACTGATATCACAGGTGTCCATTAAGTCTCTTTGATATTTATTTTATCACAAAGGCAAAAGATCAGATATATGAATCAGACTTGTTCTGTTGATTATAAAACAGAAATGTGTGTTTCAGTGTGTCTCAGTCTGTTGTTTTAGCGTGTTTCAGCATGTTTCAGAGTATTTCAGAGTATTTCTGTGTTGTTTCAGTGTGTTTCAGTGTGTTTCAGCGTGTTTCAGAGTGGTAAAATTGTGTTTTTTTGTTAATCTTTTTAGTAATAGCTTGCAGAATGTCTAGAAGTACGCTTTATATTCTTTTTGGATAAAAGCCCAATGGGTCAAATTTGGCCCGGATCCTAAATTAGGCAATAAAGGGCTAAAATTGAAAGAGTGGATTCAAACTGCCAAAATTCAGATTAGTCGACAATACACAAATATCCACAAATTTTACTTAGAAATTATTTTAAAAAAACACATTCTACATACTGTACATGATCGAGTTATTTTTACCTCTGATAATAGTTGAAAAAAGCGAACGTGCCTGTTCTCGTTCTCGCCGTAAATGAACAGCTCTGTATGAACCACACTCACGTTTAATGCATCAGCCCGAGTCGTGAAAGTGCATTTTACAGCTAATCCCACATTAATGGAGCAGATGGTTCATTCTGAAATAAAACAGCCGTCCCGAAGTTCAAACAGAGCATTTACTAGAACCTTTTACGCAAAGTGACCTGCATCCATGAGAATGAACAAAATGCTTTTTATTTGGTCTGAAGTCACGTTAATTGAACATGTGGAGAAAGTCTGAAGCACGAACCCCACGGAGACGTAATCAGGCCCAACGGAGCATCTTCAGAGCTTTATCGGAGCTTCACTCTTTGCTCAGGAAATGGCTTTGGCTCGTCCACTGTTTCCTTTCCCACAATTTCTGCCAATTCTCGTTTTTGTCACTGTTTGTTTTAGCGCAGCGGTTCTCAAACTGTGGTCCACGTGTCTTATTCTGGGGCCTGTGTTATGTTGTTTTCTGATGCTCTATAATTAGGCTGAGTTCTTCTCTCAAACTGAAAACACTCTGTTCCACCTCGTGATGTCATCATGTGGTGATACACTGTGTTTTTAAACTCCACACACCTTCATTTCTAGGATCATTTCAGTCCCGGAGTTGCCACTTATCTCGACTGAACTAAAGGTAAAAGGAGGAGTTCACTTGAAAACTACCTCACACGAGTCAATTTTGTGTAATATAGGAAATATAATAACATTTTCTCTGTGAACATTTATAGATGGAAGGTCTGTTGGTTTTTGTCATTGTTGTTTGGTTGTTGTTTTTGTTGTTCTCTGTTGTTGTTCTTGTTCTTCTTGTTCTCTGTTGTTCTTGTTCTTGAATTTCTTATTCTTGTTTTAGTTGTTTTAGTTGTTCTCTGTTGTTCTTCTTGTTCTTGTTGTTCTTCTTGTTTTTGTTGTTCTTCTTGTTCTTGTTGTTTTAGTTGTTCTCTGTTGTTCTTGTTGTTCTCTGTTGTTCTCTGTTGTTCTTCTTGTTCTTCTTGTTCTTCTTGTTCTCTGTTGTTCTTCTTGTTCTTCTTGTTCTCTGTTGTTCTTCTTGTTCTTCTTGTTCTTCTTGTTCTCTGTTGTTCTTCTTGTTCTTCTTGTTCTTCTTGTTCTCTGTTGTTCTTCTTGTTCTTCTTGTTCTTCTTGTTCTCTCTTGTTCTTCTTGTTCTTCTTGTTCTCTGTTGTTGTTCTTCTTGTTCTTCTTGTTCTCTGTTGTTCTTCTTGTTCTTCTTGTTCTTCTTGTTCTCTGTTGTTCTTCTTGTTCTTCTTGTCCTTGTTGTTCTCTGTTGTTCTCGTTCTTCTTGTTCTTCTTGTTCTTCTCGCTCTTCTTGTTCTTCTCGTTCTTCTCGTTCTTGCTGTTTGGAGATAAGCAGGTGATGGACCCTCACCAGAAAACCTGCAGTACATCTTTAATACTTTCACTTCAGTAAAATGGCCCTTTTCCTAACGACACTGTTTTGGACGTCGTTCAAATAAACTAAATGAAGTGAGCGCAGGTAAGAGCCCGGCTGAAAAACGAGACGAGCGGCGAGTCTCTCTGGATACAGCACATGTCAAAAGAGATGAACCAGACTCTTTGTCAAAGCAGATTAGCCCACTGTAGTTCAAACCCGAACTCGTGCGATGGAGGGAGGCCATCTTTCATTGTCTTTGATTGCGAGCTTTGAAGATACACATCAGTAATAGAGCGAGGCCGGGATTTTACACCCAGCTCTTGAACTCTTATCACGGGCGACGTGTCAGAATGTGAAACTGTGCCTCTGCAGCTCATGTCCCAACACGTCTTTTACATAGAAGATAACGTTCTCGATGGAGCCCGTTTGGACAGATTCTGGTCCATTTAGACGAGTCAAATGGAGCAGCTCGTTTTAGTTTAACATGGAAAAAGAAAATATAAAATCTGTCAAGTGGTCAGAACGTCGCAGTGAAGACGTTTGGCTGCTCGTCCAAGCTGCTTCTTCAGTTCTGGTCAGATTATCGCTGGACACGGACTTATAACCATCAAAAGGGAGGAGCTAACAACACTGAAACTAAAAAAAAAACTTCGTAGCTCCTCCCTTTTGATGGTTGTAAGTCCGTCTGACCAGAACTGAAGAAGCAGCTTGGACAAACAGCTGAACATCTTCACTCATACAACTTTTTTGTCCAGTTGACAGATTTTCTTTTCTTTTCTATGGATCAGACCTGGACGAATGACGGATTACATAGATATTTTAGTTTAACTTCATATTTTTAGTAAACTTTCCAAGCCAGATTCCAGATTAATGAATTTGCACATGGTCCCTGACAAATAAAGAAGAAAGAAAGAAAGAAACTTCTTCATGATCTAAAATAAGAACTGTAAGGTACTGTATAGGTCCAAGCCTGTAGGTACGAGTCAGGTCTATGTGCTCAAAGACTGAGGTCAGCTGACTACCTGCAGGACCAGGTTATTCCATCAGTGGATTTGTTCTTCCCTGATGGACATATTCCAACATGACAATGCAGGATTCATGAGGCTCAAATAGTGACAGAGGTTCAGGAGAATCATTTTCACACATGGAGCCTCCACAGAGTCCAGACCTTAACCCCAGAGAGAATCTTTGTGCTGGAGAAGCTTTGTGCAGCATCAGACTCGACCATCATCAATGCAACATCTGCAAGAAAAATGAAGCAACACTGGATGGAAATAAATCTGTGACGTTGCAGAAGCGAAATGTGCAGCAATCAAAGCTAAACAACCGAACATTAGAGTGTGTGACCTTTTTTTTTGACCAGGCAGTATATTTTCTACATCTACATCAAACGCAGAGCAGCGTTGGGGGCTTACAAGGACGTGTGGACAATAAAATAACAGCTATGTTCTGATCATGTTGGTTAAAGCCACTTCTTATTTCACCTCACCTTGTTCGACTTAGCCTAAAACGTCTTAATGTGTAAGCCATGCAGACCAGAAGAAGACCCACCTCACACACACGTACACTGAGAAAACACTATAAAACCTCCCAACATGCACATCTCAGGACTCTCTTCCTCCTTTCCTGAGAGTCCGTGGCTTCATTGTTCACTTTACTTGTGTGGAAAACCTTCATTAAACCTTCTGACTTTACGTTTCAGTCTCTCTGACGCTCACATTCTTACAGAGCTGTGGCTATAGGTTCTTCCGTCTCTCATTTATTTATGCTCATACGTCCGTGCTGTCCGAGCCCGCCCCGCTGCAGACTGGGATGACGTGTGGGGGGTAGTGCCTGAGGTGAGGACGGGGGTGCTGCCTGAGTGGGTCCCGTCCTGAGTGGTGCTTCCATTCGAGAGCTGACTCCGATGAACAGCTGTCGTGGTTCAAACGGAGCCCTGCCACCGGCCGCCCACAGTCCACATCCAACATTCATTCTTTCTCCAGGCTAAATAACCTTTCTAAGTCAGACGCGTCTCATGACCAAGTTGGAAACTGTTGAAAAGTGAAAAGCTTTTCAGAACATCTCAACGGAACTTTTCACAAAACTGACCAAAAGTTTATTGTCAAACTTTATGATGAGCAGCTTGTGTGAGACGTTAAAGGGCCGATAATATGACATTTTCTGATCTGTTTTATAATGTTTCCTCATCTCAAACAGACCTGGAGATGTGTTTTGTTTCATCCACACTCTGTTCCACCTTGTGATGTCATCATGTGGTAATACAGGAAGTGCTCCACTGTGTTTTTAAACTCCACACACCTTCATTAGAATCATTTGGGGTCATTTCGGCCCTGGAATAGCCACTTATCTCCACTGAACTAAAGGTAAAAGGAGCTGATAACTTGAAAACTACCACTTCATGACATCACAAGGTGGAACAGAGCATTTTGAGCTTTGGAGATGTACAGACTTATAATAAAAGTGTTACTCAAACATGTGAATGAAACAAAACACGACTCCAGGTCTGTTTTTGAGGAGGAAACAGCATTAGAACATGACTTAAATCTACAAAAGTCAGTTCTGTGTGATGTAACACCTTTAAAAAGCATCATTTCCTCCACAAACGCAAAATATCGGGTCTTATTCTGTGTAAAAACTGCTAAACCTGTGGTTTAGATCTGTACAAACATGTTCTGAAATGTCCCGCTGTGTCCATGGGGTCTTATTCTACATAAAAGCCACTAAAACTACCACTTCATGACATCACAAGGTGGAACAGAGCATTTTGAGCTTTGTAGATGCTACAGACTTATAATAAAGTGTTACTCAAACATGTGAATGAAACAAAACACAACTACAGGCCTGTTTTTGAGGCGGAAACAGCGTTAGAACATGGTTTAAACCTCACAAGAGTTTTATTATAAGTCTTTCCACTTAATATTGTTACTAAACTGAGCCTTTTACTTTTCCAAAGACACCAGTTGGTGACAGTGTGATTGGCTGACAAAGACAGAGATGAAAAATAGAACAATCTTCTGACAAAAGACACATTCTCACTCGTCGTCTGTCTCTCCCACCACCACAACCAGCAGAATCCACTGGCCTGTGCGTGATTAAAGCTCCTCTGTTACACAAAATGGACTCTTCTGAGGTTTAAGCCATGTTCTAATGCTGTTCTCTCCTCAAAAACACACCTGAACAGAGGGTTTTCAGAGTGTTTGAGAGAAGAACTCAGCCTAAATCTGCAGGTTTGTGCGTTAAACATGTGCGAATGAACCAAAACACAGCTCCAGGTCTGTTTGTGACGAGGAAACATTAGAAAAGATCAGAAAATAGAGTAAAATCGGCCAGTGTAACAGCCACATTCAATCAGTCTTAGTGGATCTCATCGCTCCCACGAGAAACAAGCACAAAAGTTCCAACACACTGAGTTATTGGACATATTTTTAAATGAGTGTTCGCCGAGGAGCAGCTTCATGTTCACGTTGGTGTAAAAGGATGAGCCTCTGATGCAGTGCACTGGGTTAAACTACATTCATAAGACTCTACCAGTCTAATCAGATCTGTGGAGCTCGGAGCTGGCTCTGTGACAGGCCGAGTTTGTAAAGGGAGACAGATACCACTTGGCGGCACACACGCTCTTACTGCCGAACGCTCCTCCTCTGTTGCCAGTCTCCTCCCGTGGCTTAATACTGACTTCTTACAGGAACACTGCAGCTTTTAGTGCCCAGGCGGGGGAGGGGAAGGGATGGAGGGACGGAGGGGGACGGAGGGGGATGGAGGGATGGAGGGATGTAGCGATGGAGGGAGGGGGGCACTGCAGCACACCAGGCGCAGCTCAAGAAACACGCTCTCGTCTGAAACCAGGGGAGCAGCATTTCTACTGCTCTGTGCCGTAAAAGAGGAACAGAGTCTAAATATGTAGCTGCACACGAGCGTATTCATCGTGAACGCTATGTTTTATTTCAAGGGTCACGACTTATTATGACTTATTGTTGTTCTTGCCCTCTGTGACTGATCCCACTCACTTTCTTTCTTCTTTATGTGTCAGGGACGATGTACAAATGCATTAATCTTACAAAAGAAACGATGATTTGCACCAGATTTAGCTGCTGCTACTTGCGAAAACACATTAAAACTCACATTTTATTACGATTATAAGACAAAAAACGGCGAGAATTCTCATTGTCAGTGGGATCTCCAAATCTGACCTGTAACTTGGTGTGGTGGAGTTTCCTGCTCGTCTCCATGAAGATCGAAGTGGAATATTGGAGGCGAAGCTATAACATCTCCACAAGCAGGTGTCAAACGCGTCGAAGTGCAGCTCTAAGTCTCAAGAAACACGCCCTGATCTGAAACCATGGGAGCGTTTCAGCTGGAGAAACAGAGCCTAAATATAGCGTCGCGCATGAAGCATATTCAAAATGAACTCTTACATTTTATTTCAAGGGTTACTTATCAGTCTGAGTTATTGTTACTATTGCCCTGTGAGCTATGGCCAACCCAGAAATCCAAATGTGCATCATCATAGATCTAGTTATACTGTATGTTCCACTGCGGGATGACCCAGTTTTCAAATCCAGGAAACTCTCAAGACACTGATGAGTTTCTAGATGGGCTAAGTCACTATTGGTAACAGAATATGAAGTCGAAGTTGGGATAAAGTAAAGTTCAATTTGGGAGGAGGGCCCCTGGACACGCTCGAGGGACTATGTCTCTCGTCTGGCCTGGGAGCGCCTTGGGGTCCCACCGGAGGAGCTGGAGAACGTGTCTGGGGTAAGGGAAGCCTGGGAGTCCCTGCTCAGACTGCTGCCCCCATGACCTGCCCTGGATAAGAGGAAGCAAATGGATGGATAAAGTTCAAATTTGTCATCTGAGGTCAAAGTCTCATTATGGCTGTCGGAGTCCTCCTCGTGTAGCTGCTGTTGGACGGTTTGGGTCGTGAGAGACTGGCTCGTTGTACGTTCTGTAGCTGCAGGTTTGCTCTCGCCAAGTTAAACCATAGTGAAGACTAACAGATTACTCTCCAGGTGTGGGGTCTGACGTCACGAAAAAGAGGAGAGGAGCTGGATGCCTCTCTGGAGAGATGTTCCAGCAGGAGGAAGATGGAGGAACTATGACTCTCGGCTGGCCTGGGAACGCCTTGTGGTCCCACCGGAAGAGCTGGAGGAAGTGTCTAGGGTGAGGGAAGCCTGGGAGTTCCTAGTTAGACTGCTGCCCCTGCGACCCAACCCTGGATAAGTGGAAGAAGATGGATGGATAGATGAATATCCCAAATACTGGTCTGAAATGAGGTCGCTGACTGCCTCTTTTGGGGAGCTCTTCTTCTTATTTGTGAATGAATCAAGTGAACTGCGTAACATTCTATTTGAATTAACTGAACTAATTATTAACTGACCCAAAGACGAGGAGTATGACCTGAACTTCAGACTGAACATAAACCAGAGCTCATCACTTAAAAACACTGGTTAAGTCAATAAACGTGGGACTTCCTCTTCTGTTCTGGTTCATTTCATCAGTATTACTCGAGTTTGTTCAGCCCCACTCTGTATGCCACGTAAGTAAACTTATCTTTTGAATGTTCGGGTTAGATCATTACATCTCCAAAGATGTATAGCCCTGCTCGTTGTGTCCAGCACTGCAGCCGATGGGGAACATACAGATAAGAGCAGTAGTTCACAGAGATCCACCTTATCTGAGTTCTTCTGGTCGAACAGTCGGCTTCACAAACAGTTTAGTTTCTGGATTTTTCTGTGTGCAGCTGCTAAAATGGAGGAACTTAATGGAAAACTTGATTAAAAGTATCGTATGTAACTTTTCTGGTGTGGAATTAGTCACCTGCTGGTCTCCATGGAGATGTTACTGCTTTTTCTGCTGTTCAGTTTCGCCTTCAATATGTTTGCAGATGTTTTTATTGCTCAAAACATCTTAAACTGTAAATTCTTGTGAGTGGGATCTCCTCTCCATAGATCTGACCCCTAACTTGGCGAGGTTGAGTTCCCTGCTCGTTTCCAAGAGTTCTCCATGGAGGCCAGCAGGTGTTCTTCCATCAGAAAAGTCCCACAGTGCCTCTTTAAGTCTGCTAGTGCCAGGAATTACAGCAGATAGTCTGTCCATTTTTGGTGCTGTTCAAATGTCCAATTGGTAAGAAAGTGGTGCACTCAAAATTTCCCACAATGCACCTTGGAAAGTAGTGGCCAGACTGATCAATATAAACCACAATGCAGTGAAAAAGTTGGAAAAACAACAAAGTCTTTAACTGAACGACTGAAAGAAGCAGACAGAAGCTGATTTATCTCACTGTTTCGTCCTGATTATCAATAAAAACTCCATCATTTCCACATCTCAGATAAAAAAAAAAAAAATTAAATAATAATCACACCAGACGTCCCCAGAGTCACGTGATTCTGGTTGTAGTGAGCTGCATGTTTGAATCACTGCGTGGGGGCGCTATAGAGTCACAGTGAGACATTCAGACACAGCCTTGGTGAGGGTCCAGTGAGTTTCGTCTGGTTTTCCCATCATTTTTTTTAATATTCTTTTTTTGTTTTACTTAAAAAATCGGCAATAATCAATGGAATATGACAAGTCCGGGAAAAGGAAAAATAGAGCTTGAAAAAATTTAAATATAAAACGAGCGTAGCCATGGTAACGTTGCAGTGCATTAGGGGTAAAACAGAGACAGGGCAGCACACGAGTAAAACCGCAAAGAAAACTCAGGAAACTCCTCACCCACCCAAAAGAGAAAAAAAACAAATGTAACGTCACATTTGAAATAACCTGCAGGTCTCACAATGAAACAAACATCAGGGAAACAGGGAGAGGATCGAGGAAATGAGAAAAGGAACAAAGGACAGAACGTGAGAAGGAAACAGCGAAGGTAATAAAACACAGAGCTGAACAGGAACAACTCAAACTGGACATTTCTGAGGACTGTGAAAGAAAAAAACACATTCTGGACCAGGACGGAGCAAACAAACATCAGGACAGAGGACAATAAACATCGCCGCTGGTTGCCAATGGGGGGGGGGAACAATCTAAAAAATCTAGGACGGAGACACACAGTAAAAAAATGGATCTGGTTGTGCAGTGAGCTGCTATGTTTTGAAACGTGGGTAAGGAGGGCGCTAAAGGAGAGTCAAAAAGTGCACGGACAAAACACAAATCAGGACAGTGCCTTGGTGGAAAAGTAACAAAGGACAGAAAAACAAATTTCGAAAAAAAGAAATCATTACGCAAGGAAAAGGAAATAAAAAAGACAAAAAATGGTAAAGGGAAAAATTGCAAAAAAAACATCGCCGCTGAACAGCGCATTTGAAAAATACGACACAATCTAGGGAGGGAAAACACATCAAACTGACATTTCTAAGGAGGTGAAGAAAGCTTGAAAAAACGGACATTCTTTTAAAAAGGAGCAAAAACTGTGAAAACATCTGGACCTGGACAGAGGACAAAAAACAATCGCCACTGGGAAAATAGAGCCAATGGGAATCTAGAAACGTGAACCACGGGACTTTAAACCGGGACGAGGGGGCCTATTTACTCTCACACACCTGGGATACTGTGGTAAAGAAGTCAGACTGCAGATGGCGCTGTCGTCCTGCCTTCACCGGTAGGAAGAAGAAAGTGTTTAAATTAGCTGATAAGACACATTACAGCAACATCACGTGACCACTGTGAGGCGCTAGTGAGCAGTCGAAACTATCAGGGAGGAAAGACAAAAAATTTGGTCTGACAAAAAAATAAAAATAAATAAATAAATAAATAAAAAAAATAAAATAATATATATAAAAAACAAAATAATAACAATAATAATAATAATAATAATAATAATAATATAATAATAATAATAATTGTGGTAAAACAGCTTGATAAATCTAAATATTTATAAAATGACTTGCATATTCTCTAGAGCTGTATTATTCTCGTACATTCCAGTCTACAATAACCCCTGGGTCCATTTTCTATCAGTGAACATCAGCCGTGGCCGGTACATTGGTGTTTGCCGCTGCTTCGCTATCACTCCTCATCATATTGGCGCTCCGTGGAGACGTGTGGTTGGCTGCAGGAGGAGGTCTTGCTGCCTGGAGGTTAAGCTGGGATTTGTGCTGCTGTATGAATCAGCATTGAGCCGGCTGACATTGACATAACAGTGAGACGCATCAGACACATTTTAACAGAGTAATGGAGATCTGGATTGGCGATGTACCCACGATGCAGTTTCTAGAGGAGGAGGGCCGGGCCTGTCTGTGGCACTCTGCTTCTCATCACTTTGGTCAACATCCCTGTCCCTGGATGAACCTTTACTCAACCACAACAGTTTCACCTCATTTCTAACCTGGACCTGCACTGTAATCTTCTGCAGCTGAGTCGTGTTCGACGTTGGGCTGGTTATTAATGTCTGTTTTTTCAGGAATTTAGTATTAAACTATAAGATACAGACAACATTAATTACATTTTCAATATCGAAAGGCAAAGTGCTTGATTTACCGGTCACGCTATGTTCCTACCCTCACCTTAGTCCTGGTTTAGTCCTGGTTTAGTCCTGGTTTAGTCCTGGTTTAGTCCTGGTTTAGTCCTGGTTTAGTCCTGGTTTAGTCCTGGTTTAGTCCTGCTTTAGTCCGGGTTTGTGTTGGTTTAGTCCTGGTTTGCACCTGGTTTAGTCCTGGTTTAGTCCTGGTTTAGTCCTGGTTTAGTCCTGGTTTAGTCCTGGTTTACACCTGGTTTAGTCCTGGTTTAGTCCCGGTTTAGTCCTGGTTTAGTCCCAGTTTAGTACTGATTTAGTCCTGTTTTTCTCCTTGTTTAGTCCTGGTTTAGACCTGGTTTAGTACTGATTTAGTCCTGTTTTTCTCCTGGTTTAGTCCTGGTTTAGACCTGGTTTAGTCCTGGTTTTGTCCTGGTTTAATTGTGGTTTAGTCCTGGTTTAGTCCTGGTTTAGTCCTGGTTTAATCCTGGTTTAGTCCTGGTTTAGTCCTGGTTTGGTCCTGGTTTAGTCCTGGTTAAGTCCTGGTTTAGTCCTGGTTTAGTCCTGGTTTAGTCCTGGTTTAGTCCTGGTTTAGATCTCTGGTCCTACCCTCACATATGATCATGATCAAAAGGACAAGATGGCCGATACAAGCGTTTGAATTAATTTCCTGTAGGGTGCCTGGGCGCTCCCTTAGAGAGAGGTTGAGGAGTTCAGTCACACACAAGGAGCTCGGAGTAGAGACGCTGCTCCTCCACGTGGAGAGAAGCAGCTGAGGCTCGGGCATCTGTCCTGGATGCCCCTCTGGAGAGGTGTTCTACCAGGAGGAAGACCCAGGACACGATGGAGGAACTATGTCTCTTGTCTGGCCTGAGAACTAACTGAGAACTAACCCTAACCCTAACCTTGGGATCCCACCGGAGGAGCTAGAGGAAGTGTCTGGGGTGAGGGAAGTCTGGGAGTCCCTACTTAAGCTGCTGGCCCTGTGACCCGCCCTCGGATAAGTGGAAGAAGATGGATGGATAGATGGATATCCCAAATATTGATCTGATAATGGGTCACTGATTTCCTGTTCACTAATCACTAAGTACAGAGAAGTGGGCGGAGACAGGGGGTAGGAGAAAACACATTTTTGGAGTACCCAGTCCTCAAATGCAAGACAACGCAGGGTTACTCAAACATGCACGAATCAAAATACAACTCTGAGTTAGTTAATTAAGAGGAAACACCGTAGGGACGTGGTTACCTCATAAAAGTAGATTTTTCCATATGTCCCTTTAAACTTTCACTGTTTGTTATGTGGTATTTTAATTAGTTTTCTGTAGTTACTTCAGAACAAATTAGTACTTTGAGCCCATAATAGAACAAGGACAAACTTGGCTATTTAGACACAATCACAACAACCCCAAATAATAATCATCAGCTTTAACAAGAGACACTTTTTTTTGGTTCAATCACTAAATTAACACAGTTCACTCGGGCGCTGCTGTGTGGGAGTCTCCATCATTTTCTTTCCCAGAATCAATTTGGTCGGCACTACGGAGGGATCGCGAACTTGTGGACAATTATCCCGCTGATGACAAGAAAAATCCAATCACTACAAGGTAATGGTGTTTCATTTTGACTCCGCCGCTCGCCGCAAAAGGCCTCCAATAAAGGGCTATCATCAGCGTCGCAATTACAGTACATCTGAACTGGATACACTGCTAAACTCGCCGCAGAGGTTAAACTGGGCATTTTCAGCTCAGTGTTTGTCAATTAGGTGGAAAGAACATGGTGATTTCAATGGACGATATTAAGACTCGCTCGTCGTCGTCTTGCTGCACGGTTATTAGCCTAAAAGGGACCATAAGACGCTGTTTTCTAATGTTTCCTCGTCACAAACAAACCTGGAGTTGTGTTTTTGTTCTTTTCACGTGTTTAATGCACAAACCCTGCAAATATGACACAAAACCCAACTCCAGGTATGTTTTTGGAGGAGGTAACAGTATTATAACATGGCTCAAGCTCACAAATGTCAGTTTGTGTAATCTAGGACCTATAAAGACCTTAAGCCTCAGTGTAGAGTGGAGAGTGGAGACTTACCTTACAAAATGCCCGATGTTAGTTTCAATATGAGCTGCGTTTGTGATGCCAGTCCCTGTGCAGTCGGGATCTGAATGGAGAAATAACATGCCAATCAAAACTGAAATCACTACACTGAGTCTGACAGACTGGAGACTTCTACACCTCCTCTCGTACAAATGAACACATTTATCGCTTATTTTGTGGAGCATGTGCGACGCAGAGGCTTCTGACTTTCAATTCACGTCAAGTTTATCTTCAGGTTTGTGTCTATAGCACATTTAAAACAACGTGAGCCGATCAAAGTGCGTCACATAAAAGTCAACAAAAAACAAATACAAAGATAACACAATAAGAAAAGAACAAAAAAACACCTGTATATCGTGTTTAGTGTTAAATACCAGGGAGGAGAGGAGGGTTTTCAGTCTAATCTTAAACTGTGTTAAAGACTGAGAGGGTCTGACAGGCAGAGGGCGCTGTTCCACAGCTCTGTCTCCTCTGGTCTTGAGCCTGGCTTTGGGCACAGCAGCAGGAGCTGACCTCTGACCTTTGACCTCAGGGCTGTGGGTGGAGTACAGGGCTGCAGTAACTCCCTCAGATAAAGACGACACAGAGAGCAGACGGGACCCACAGAGTCACACATTTAAACACAAGAACATTTTGAACTGATCCGATATGAAACAGGAGCCAGAGCAGAGCAGGTCTGATCAGTCTCGTCTCTTAGTTTTTGCCTCGAGCTGCAGTGTTCTGGACGTTCTGAGCTGCAGTGTTCTGGACGTTCTGAGCTGCAGTGTTCTGGACGTTCTGAGCTGCGGTGTTGTGGACGTTCTGAGCTGCAGTGTTTCGTTTTGAGCTGCAGTGTTCTGGACATTCTGAGCTGCAGTGTTCTGGACATTCTGAGCTGCAGTGTTCTGGACATTCTGAGCTGCCGTGTTCTGGACGTTCTGAGCTGCGGTGTTCTGGACGTTCTGAGCTGCAGTATTCTGGACGTTCTGAGCTGCAGTGTTCTGGACGTTCTGAGCTGCAGTATTCTGGACGTTCTGAGCTGCCGTGTTCTGGACGTTCTGAGCTGCAGTGTTCTGGACGTTCTGAGCTGCAGTGTTTCGTTTCTGAGCTGCAGTGTTCTGGACGTTCTGAGCTGCGGTGTTCTGGACGTTCTGAGCTGCCGTGTTCTGGACGTTCTGAGCGCTGCAGTATTCTGGACGTTCTGAGCTGCGGTGTTCTGGACGTTCTGAGCTGCGGTGTTCTGGACGTTCTGAGCTGCAGTGTCTGGACGTTCTGAGCTGCAGTGTTCTGGACGTTCTGAGCTGCAGTGTTCTGGACGTTCTGAGCTGCGGTGTTCTGGACGTTCTGAGCTGCGGTGTTCTGGACGTTCTGAGTTGCAGTGTTCTGGACGTTCTGAGCTGCGGTGTTCTGGACGTTTTGAGTTGCGGTGTTTTGGACGTTCTGAGTTGCAGTGTTCTGGACGTTCTGAGCTGCAGTGTTCTGGACGTTCTGAGCTGCGGTGTTCTAGACGTTCTGAGCTGCGGTGTTCTAGACGTTCTGAGCTGCGGTGTTCTGGACGTTCTGAGCTGCGGTGTTCCGTTTTGAGCTGCAGTGTTCTGGACGTTCTGAGCTGCAGTGTTCTGGACGTTCTGAGCTGTGGTGTTCTGGACGTTCTGAGCTGCGGTGTTCTGGACGTTCTCTGAGCTGCGGTGTTTCCGTTCTGAGCTGCAGTGTTTTGGACGTTCTGAGCTGCGGTGTTCTGGACGTTCTGAGCTGCAGTGTTCTGGACGTTCTGAGCTGCAGTGTTCTGGACGTTCTGAACTGCAGCGTTCTGGACGTTCTGAGCTGCGGTGTTCTGGACGTTCTGAGCTGCCGTGTTCTGGACGTTCTGAGCGCTGCAGTATTTTGGACGTTCTGAGCTGCGGTGTTCTGGACGTTCTGAGCTGCGGTGTTCCGTTCTGAGCTGCAGTGTTTTGGACGTTCTGAGCTGCGGTGTTCTGGACGTTCTGAGCTGCGGTGTTCTGGACGTTCTAAGCTGCAGTGTTCTGGACGTTCTGAGCTGCGGTGTTCTGGACGTTCTGAGCTGCAGTGTTCTGGACGTTCTGAGCTGCAGTGTTCTGGACGTTCTGTGAGCGCTGCAGAGAGCCCTGGTCCAGCCCCACACACAAAGAATCTAAAAAATCCAGGTGCAACGTCACAAATGTGTGGATTACTTTTTTCAAAATCTGTCTGTGGAAGTTCAAGCTTTACTTTAGCAATGAGCCTCAACTGAAAGAAGCTGAACTTTATGTCAGAGCTAATGTGCTTGTCCAGTTTGACCAGAGAGTCCACAATCAGACCAAGAGTCCTCACTGCAGGACAACTGTGCAGTGTTGAACCCTGTGTAACTCATTTTAGTTTGAACAAATATAGTAATCTTAAATAATTATGTGTATGGTTTTAGTTTTTTCAGTAAATTCAGTCTGCAGAGGTACTCGTCCTGGGTGCGAGTCCCTGTTTCCTCTGAGGATTTTGTGTCTGGTTGGGTTTTCTCTCTAGACGCAGATCTTCCTTTTCAAACCTAAAACATGCACAATAGGCGCTGTAGCTCGTCCAGGAGCTGCAGTCGGGCGGTGCGCTGCGGCCTCCTGCTGATCCTGACTGAAAACGACACCTCAATTGTCAATAAACTTTTGCAACATGAAATAAAACGCTGTCGGCTTCAGCGAATGACGTTTTGCTTTGGGCCCCTCTTGGCTTCAGTTTGTAAAAATCCTAAGTCCTTGTGGTGAATCAAACACCTTCACTTTGTTGTAAATAATGACGTGTAACTAAACCTAAAACACGGAGGTGCCTTTACATGTTTTTGCGAGTTGCAGACATCTGTTCTCGAGTTCGTGTGATTTGGCGTCCGTTGCCCCCGGCTTTAATTAGCTCAAAAACAGTGGCGTGGGCATTACACCAATTATCTCCCCTCAGGCTTCGGCGGGGATGGAGCGTTCCTCATGGCAGCTTCTCTATAGGGGCTGATTTGGCAGTTGCACATCTAATTACACCTATGGGGAGAGCCTCACGGATATCAGACCGCTCCAGTGTAAACGCACTCAGGGTCATTAACAATTTGTGAGCGCCCAAAGCTATGACAGTAATATCAACTTTTATTAAAACACACAGTTTAAGTCCAGAGCTGTAAAGTGTCTCCATGATGTACGAGCGGCAGAGACTTGGCCCCTGTCACATGTCATGTTTAATTGCATGAATATTTCAACGCTTTTTTGTACTTGCATCAGCGAAAACGCAACTTTCTCGAGAGCTGAATCCTTCATTTTACACAGTGTACACAACCTCGTCATGCTTTTTAAAAAGATTTTCCCAATGGGGTTTGAAGAGCAAAACACACTGAACAGCACAAACAACACCTTTGGTAAAGAGTCACATTTTGATATAACGCTTTTCCACCTTCGAGGCATTCGCTTTACGTCAAGGAAACACTCACACATTCACGCACACGTTCATACACCAGTGAGGTACAGATCGTGGACGAAGAAAAAATTGTTTGAGAAGTGAGAGAGGGGAGTTAAAGAGGCAGTTTTTGTTCAGAAAGACAATCATTTGAGCAGAAATGTGGCCTTAGACATCATCTATCTCATGTTTATGACTCCATCAGACCTAAACCAAAACAAGGAAACAATAGCGCTGGTCAGTATGCTAATAGCCATTATGCTAATAGGTGTGCGAGCGTCCATTAGAGACCTGGACTTATTGATTATGTAAAATCTGACTCGGGCACAGTTCACACTTAGTGCAGCTCCATAGATGTAGCCAACAGAGACTAAACAAACAGGTGTGTTAGCTTCAATGTCGTTAGCGCCTCCTTCAGACAGATACAAGGCAGTGTCCAGGAGGAATCTGACCAGAACTGAACTTGGACGAGCAGAGAAACAAGTTTTTGTCCAGTTACAGATTTGGATTTTTCTTTTACTTTGGATCAAACCTGGACGACTGAGGTTTTACACAGACGTCAAACACCTGTGGACGCAGACACGGGGGCGAGGTGGGTTAAGTGTCTTGCTCAAGGACTCAACACCAAACATGTTTATGTCGAAAGTGGCATTTGAAGTGGCATCCTCCTGAACAGTGGACAAACGCTCACAATTTCCAGAGAACAGACGGCTTTAAAACTAAAACGACCCAGCTTCCTGTGGTAAAAATGATGACTTTAGAACAAAAACCTACTGACAAAGAACTAGCAAACTTATTTATGAACCAGAATCTGAAGTCAAACATCAGTGGTTGAGCGGTCAGATCCACTGATCCACAGGTTCCTCATGTTTGGACATCAGAACCAGTCACTGTCTATGTCCAGAGTGGGATTTGAACCACCAATCTTCAGTGGACAAACGCTCTACCAGCTGAGCTCCTGACGCCGTACCTTTGCATATTTACACATAAAGATATTAAAAGGTCAGCAGACTATCTTAATATTAGTAGTTTTAAATGACATATTGGACAAAACATTAGGAAGTATATAGCATTTCAGTCCTATGCATACAAATATACGCTTTGTGCAGACTCCAGACCAGGCCTTTAGTGCTTATAATAATGTCCCATTCAAAGTGATCACAGATTACATTTTCAAAAGGTCAGGAAAACCACCACAGTCCACAGAAGCCTCCACCATTTTGGAGTCAGATGTTCAATAATGTATACCAAGTCCACGGCGTTTCATTAAATTGAATCTGAATCTGGGATATCTTTGATGTATAACCCATTACAGAGATAACCCTTTTATGCAAATCCGAGTCAGGGCTTTGGCCGTGCTTCAGAGGCAGACAGTTTTATAGATGGAGCACCTCTCAAACGCTGCTGGGATGTGCAAATACGCCGTCTAAATGCACTAAAATGCAAGATTTTTTGACTGGACAAGAACAAAGCTTTACATCGCCTTAGGTTTCAAAGTATAGTTAGTTGGCCCGCAGTAATAAGCCGACATTATCTTTGGATCTCAGGTTTCCATTTGTGGATGACACACGAAACAGCCCCTGGAAGGAAGAAAATAGGATGATTTTTGTTTTTGTTTTTCTCGGTGCCCATAAACCACACGTCTTTGACAGACACTTCATATTCTCTGGATGTGGGAGGTTTAGGGCCCTGCCAGCAGCACTGACCCCAGCTGACCTCTCTGATGGAGCGGGTCGCGCACTCACCTGTTTGCCCCCGTCAGCTGGCAGCCCGCCTCTCACTGTGTCATTGTCCCGGTGAATGTGCCGCTGGGGCCACGGTTTGTTTTTAAAGCAGCTGCTCAACTGAATAAAACAGAGGAGCAAATCTGAATGTGCCACGATCGACTGTACACGCTCCATACACTCAAAGGTCAAAGGTCAAGGCGGCTCATGAATAAGGAAACGTGTATCTATGAAAAAACACTGAGATCTTCAGCTGATCACTCTCTCCCTGATCACTCTCTCATTCTGATCACTCTCTCCCTGATCACACTCTTTCCCTGATCACTCTCTCCCTGACCACTCTCACCCTGATCACTCTCTCATTCCGATCACTCTCTCTGTAATCACTCTCTCATTCTGATCACTCTCTCCCTGATCACTCTCTCCCTGATCACTCTCTCTCTGATCACTCTCTCATTCTGATCACTCTCTCCCTGATCACTCTCTCCCTGATCACTCTCTCATTCTGATCACTCTCTCCCTGATCACAGTCACCCTGATCACTCTCTCATTCCGATCACTCTCTCCGTAATCACTCTCATTCTGATCACTCTCTCCCTGATCACTCTTTCATTCTGATCAACCTCTCCTTGATCACTCTCTCCCTGATCACTCTCTCCCTGATCACTCTCTCATTCTGATCACTCTCTCACTGATCATTCTTTCCCTGATCACTCTCTCCCTGATCACTCTCTCATTCCGATCACTCTCTCTGTATCATCACTCTCTCATTCTGATCACTGTCTCCCTGATCACACTCACTCTGATCACTCTCTCATTCTGATCACTCTCTCCCTGATCACTCACCTGTAGCCAATCAGAGGGGGCTCTTCATCTGCAGTGAGCAGCTCAGCACAGATCACATCTCGTTCATCTTCTCATCGAGTCGATTCTGTAAAACGTCTTTACATGAGGCTCAAAGATCCACTCTCTCACCTGGAGTGTCCTGCAGAGCTCTGAGCATCACTCAAGTCTCACACTTTAGTTATAATCACAAAAAGAACCAGATCCTAAAAAGTCTCCCATGACTAAACAATGATCTGAATCACTGCAAAATGAATATGAAGTGTGTGGACCCAGGGGCGCCCCCCGAGGAGTGACTTATGTCACTGCGTGATAATACATCACAATAATGAGCTGGTTCACTACTGCACTTCTATAAGAGCATTTTTAATAAAACGTGACTGTAATTACCTAAATCACCCCAGACACCCCAAACGTGAACATATTAAATGTAGTTTGTTACATTAAAGGCTCTGGAGGAGGAGCAGATAAGGATGTGAAAGAAGAAAACTTTAAAAAGCTTTCACAGATTGGACAAAGACTCGTATTTACCAGGTAACTCTGGGTTTAAAAAAACAGGAGGCGCTGTTTGGAACATTTTGACTTTTACTGAAAGTTCTGAAAAAAAGTACATTTCCATATTAATGAAGCAACATTTTCCTCCAAAACATTTGTACTGAACTGTCGATACATGAAATCCAGTTCTCCTCCATTTGTGTTTTTCAAGTACCACTATTTATGTTTCTTTGAGAAATGAATCAGATCAAGGTTTGAAATCTCATCTCGAACAGAACATAAACTCAAAACAACCAATCACAGATTCGATCTGTGCAGACAGCAGCTTGGAGCGAACAGGAGCAGCGAACAGGAGCAGCGAACAGGAGGAGCGAACAGGAGGAGCGAACAGGAGGAGAGAACAGGAGGAGAGAACAGGAGGAGCGAACAGGAGCAGTGAACAGGAGCGAACAGGAGCAGTGAACAGGAGAGCGAACAGAAGCAGCAAACACGAGGAGCTACCACGAGGAGCGTCCACGAGGAGCGTCCACGAGGAGCGTCCACGAGGAGCGTCCACGAGGAGCGTCCACGAGGAGCGACCACGAGGAGCGACCACGAGGAGCGACCACGAGGAGCGACCACGAGGAGCGACCACGAGGAGAGACCATGAGGAGAGACCACGTGGAGAGACCATGAGGAGAGACCACGTGGAGGGACCATGAGGAGAGACCATAAGGAAAGAACACGAGGAGAGACCACGAGGAGCTACCACGAGGAGAGACCATGAGGAGCTACCACGAGGAGAGACCATGAGGAAAGACGATGAGGAGAGACCATGAGGAGAAACCATGAGGAGAGACCACGAGGAGCGACCACGAGGAGAGAACATGAGGAGCGACCACGAGGAGAGACCACGAGGAGCGACCACGAGGAACGACCACGAGGAGAGAACATGAGGAGCGACCACGAGGAGAGACCAAAAGGAGCGACCATGAGGCGACGGACGCACGGCGCATAGACCGTGCTCCCTTTAGTCGTGCATTCTTTAGTCGTATTCTCTTTAGCGTTGCACTCTTTAGCTGTATACTCATTAGCCGTTTTCTCTTTAGCCGTGCTTTCTTTAGCCGTATACTCTTTAGCCGTGCACTCTTTAGCTGTATACTCGTGTTCTCATTAGCCGTGCACTCTTCACCCGTGTACTCTTGTGGGAAAGTAACCTTGAGCGACTAACTAGAGGCTCTGACACTGTAACGATCTGAATGAACCGGCTCTTTTATGACTGGGCCATGTGAAAATGCACACGGCACAATACCTGACGCCACGGGTCAATCAAGACTTAGGGCGAGCGCAGAGATCAATGTGACCCCTGCAGCGCATTTAGGCAGAGAACGGCCCACATGTCCCGGCCCACATATCCCGGCCCACATATCCGAGCACACATATCCCGGCCATACAAACGTGTGTCTGTCTGCGAGTAAATAAAAGAGCCAATAATAAGCGTCTTAGTCCTGATAATTGCAGTCAGTTTAGCTCTGAGGAGATGTGAGGGTGAATGGAGCTGTAGTGTTATCTGCATGGGACCAGCCTGTGATAGCGGCGCACACACCCGGGGTCCCAGGAGAGTAATAACACAGCAGGATTACGAAGCACTCACTCGGCTCGCACCAAGGACATTTGCCAATAACAACTTTATCTGCCTCCTCCATGTGCCTTGGGTTCTGGCATTTGTAACTGCTGGAAATTAAGAATGGCTTTGTTTTGTCTCCAAGCTGGGGATTGCTGACTGCGGCGGTAATCACAAAACAGAAAAAAAGATTCTTCAAAAAAGGCCCAGATAAAGCCACGCATGCTCCGGTCTTATCATTTGATTGATCGGTGCGAAGAGTCGGCTAAAAATAATACTTAAAGGCTTTGTCTGTTTGGGTCATTATGGAAAACATATTCTTATAGGTTCATTATTCAAATGTTGAACTTTTAGCCGTTTTTACACAGAGCAGAGCAAAAGCCAAAGGGACTTTTCTACAGCCGCCTCCAGGGGGCGCTGCTGCTGGGAGAACCTTCAGCTAACCAGTGACCTTTGTGGTACCACTTTAGAATAACTGCACTTTAAATAACCTTAATAAGCATGAATTAAGTCTTAGTTACTACTTAGTTAAAGCGTTAGTTACTAGTTACAAAGAGCTCGTTCTTCACACTTTTTGTTCATCATTAAGTCTCTGCTCAGTATTTTTGTGTTTATGTAGCAACTGCGTGGTAATATGCTGAAATGTAATGAGGTAACCCAATTAACTCAATTAACAAGGAGGCAATAATAAGGCGCAGTTGTTATATAGTATAGTATAGGTATAATGGTATAATGGGCTAATAATCAGAAGACTAAAGAACGCTCTGGGAGGGAAGTGACAGGAGGCTGAAATTTAGTTTGGTTGGTACCATATATTAGGAATAATAATCAATGACATACAACATGCAAGACAGACAGTTCATGTGAATGGCCATTCAATAGTGCAGTAAATATTTACAATCAGTAAGCGCTCAAAACAATCAAAAATACTTCAATGCAAAACCAATAATGGCAGTGCAATAATACTAAGAGAGTCAATAGATGTTAAAGTGCATTGTGTCAGAGTTCCGCAATTATTGCACTGGATTGAAAGGTGCAGTTCAGTCAGTGTTTTTACTGTGCAAAAGGCAATTTATCAATGTCTACCCAGTTCACACACAGTTCAAAGCCCCATCTGGAGAGGACTGGGTTCCAGGGGGAGAGGTAAGTGCAAAAAAGTTCCAGGACAGAGTTCCAAGGGTGTGTGTGATAGAGCAATGGGTGTGGGTGTGTTGGGTGAGTATGATGGGCTGCCAAGAGCCCCCTACCAGCCCGGTGGGAGAAGTGCGGCTCCGCGGTGCGTTCTCTTAGCCCACCAGCCCGGTGGGAGAAGTGCGGCTCTGCGATGCGCTCTCTTAGGACAGGTCAGCGTTCCTCTTAGGACAAGTGAACGCTTCTCTTAGGACAGGTCAGCGTTTCTCTTAGGACAGGGTGAACGCTTCTCTTAGGACAGGTCAGCGTCTCTCTCAATTCAGGTTCGCGTCTCGTAGACCGGACCGGTCAGCGTCTCTCTTAGGGCAGGCAACGCTGCAGACTTCCTTCACTAGCTCGCCATCGTAATCAAAGATCTGACCTATTCCGCAGATAATATGTCTCATACAAGCCCTCTTGACTTGCGTGCCTGTTACAGCACAGGATTCCCGCAGCACGACTCTCTGTTAGCCTCCCAACACACACCTAGCCTCCAGCACACCTCGCCTCACCCAGCTAGCACCCGGTGTTTTTAATGACTCTGATTGGCCGTGCCGTGTCACGTGCCCGCAGATACTTCACTGTGATGGCCGAAGTGAACCATATAATGCAGTGACATGCAAAACCCGCGAGAATGACCAGAAAACACCGCGAGGTTTGGAGACTTGGGCAGAATACAGGCTGAAATGCCAGGGGAGAGAGAGAAGGGGGGGAAAAAAGAGTGATATATATACACAGGATTTGTCACCTGGGTTACATTTAGGTTAAATAAAAAATAGTTGTTATAAAGTTTTACCACAATTTTATAAAACAGAAACACAACCAACGAAATAAAAAGTAAAAGAATTCTGTAAAACCCATGAACTCGAACACACCGCGGCCTCCAGCTGCTCTTTAAGACTGAGGTTACATTCAAAATCAGATCAGCAGATTTGTGGAGCTAAAATATTATAAAAACATTAAATCTAACAGAAAAATCAACTGATTTCGTTCTGATCATGGCCCCTCTGATTATTCACATGAAACTGTCCTGAAAGTCACTGTAAAAGGTCTAGAAATTAAGATATTAATCCAACTTTGGTCTGTCTTTAACCTATAGACTGTATAAAGAAGTGGACTAAGGGAATGAAGAGTTAGGGCTAGCACTTACAGCGGCTAATCTGACACCAGGGACCATGTTTAGACTCCGAGCGCGAACCCAAACTGAAGAAGCGGCTTGGACGAGCAGCGAAACGTCTTCACTCCTACAACAATTTGTCCAGTTACAGGTTTAAACTTCATCTTTTGTCGCAAAACCAAAGAGGAGGGAGCGAAATAGTTGAAGTTACAGAGCTAGTTCGGCTGGGGGCGGGTCCATAGCAACAAGAATGTCAATCAAACCTGTTGCTAACGCTACCAGGAGTGATGTCAGGGAAAGCAGGCACCGGGTCGGTCTGTTATTACTGTTCATCGCTTGATTTAGGGACAAAGTCGTGAAATAAAACTCCCAGGATCATGTAGAGTGAGTTAATATGAACATTTAAGACCAAAATGACGAGTCTGACAGCAGCAGGTACAGACAGAGGCTAGCTCGTTAGCTGCATCCATGTAAATATACAGTCTATGTTGTAACCACAGTCATTGTTTTGTGCGTCTTGTTGATTAGCATTTTACCATTTTACATTTTGCTTTCACGTTTTTAGCCGGTATATATCGTTTACATTATATTAACGCTACGCAGTATACCTGAGCTGTCACTGCGTCGCTCCACATGCTAACCTTCAACCTCATTAACCACCCGCTGAGGTGTTCAGAGCAGACGACGTGTGAGATGTTCAGATGTGCAGCACAAACAAAGAGACGCTCCACGATCACACAATCCAGAGTGAAGCAGTAGAACCGGCTCGGACCTGACGGACTCTCGGGTCTCGTGAGGCATCGAGTTTAGCGGCACAGGACATAACAGAGGCGTCCGTCCAGTCTGTGTTTGGTCTGGTGGGAAACGGCCTTTGAGTCATAGATTTTCACAAAGTATCGAGGATATTTTAGTCTTTGGTAAATCGTACATACATTTGACTTTAAAAAGTACATTTATTTAGTTTCAGTCATGCTTTTGTTCTTGTTTTACTTCATCTAGGTGCAGTAATACTATTGTGTTTGCTCCTAAATGAAGTGAGGAGGCTTAAGTCACGAAAATCTCAAATCCATCCAAATCCCTGCATGAAACGATACATATGTGAGGAGAAAACCTTTAAAACTGTGATTTATGTTTTATATTTCATGGTTCGTACTGTTATGCCTTCATGACTAAATGCAAAGTGACTTTTATGAGCTTTTAACCTTGGTAAAAGTGTTCCCTCGTGACCCCATCACTGTCAGTCGATGAAAAAGCGGGTTGGACGTCGCTCTGTCAGAGGAGAAAAGCACTGTGCAAAATGTATTTATGAAATGTGTTTATAAAGGACGACGACGACAGACTGACTCGATATCTCCCTGTTTGTTTCACTTTTAATCCAAGATCTCACGACGTCTAAAGACTGTCTGTGGTTTCTCCTGTTTTAATGTTTTAAATGGACTTACGCAGGTGTATATTTGGCTCGTTTTCGTTTGTGTTTGAACAGGGCTCATGAAAAAGTCTGGTCTCACTGGGATCTCCCTGTAGAAATAAAGATAAATGAAAAAAAAAATCACTTTTTTATTGATTCATGTTCCAGTTGTTTGTTAATCCTGTATTGTCCTGCGTTCAAGGTTAGATTGTTCAAAAAACAGACTCTGGGATGATCAGGTAGGGTTAAAAATGTCACGTTTTTATTTGAACAATTAAAAGAACGAAAATCTGACGCTTCCTGCAGTACAATGCCAGTGTGAAGCTTGTAATTTCTGCAGTTTTAAACAAGAAAACCTGTGAACCGATGGAGCTATTTTGCACGATGTTTCGGTTTACAGTGACTGAAGTGCACAGAGGGGGAAGGGGAGGCTCCCATTGGCTCGTTTTAAAACCGTATCCTTCGCCGCACTCCCAGCGTCGCCTTTGGTTGAAGTGTTTTCCGTGGCTGTTAGCGATAGCCACTTTCCTTCACATGTTTATCACTGCGCTAGCATAATTAGCCTGTGGTCCAGTGTAGCTCCGTGTGACAAATGGAGAGCAGGACTTTCGCAGGGAGAGTGATCGCACTTGAAAGTGAAGGAGATTAACACACATAAGCACAGCCTCCGAGTAAATCTGCGACGCCTTTAAGGTCGTGAGAGATTTAACACAGAAACTCATCGTTAAACGGGGACATTTTACAATATTTCTGTGTCATAGCGCTGTTTCCTCGTCACAAACAGACCTGGAGTTGTGTTTTTTTGTTTCATTCACACATGTTTAACACACAAACCTGCAGATTCAAACTGAAAAAACTCCGTTCCTCCTTGTGATGTCATCATGTGGTAATACAGGAAGTGCTACACACACCTTCATTTCTAGAATCATTTGGATCATTTCAGCCAATTTCTACTGAACTCAAGCTAAAAGGTCGATGCTAACTTGAAAACTACCTCTTCCTGACATCACAAGGTGGAACAGAGCAGGTGTGAATGAAAGAAAACACAACTTCAGGTCTGTTTTTGAGGAGGAAACAGCTTTAGAACATGGATTAAAGCTCAGAAAAGTCAGTTTTGCATGATACATGTGTCATGATCCCAGTCTGTCCTGCCTTTTTGCACCATTTTCCGCCTCCCTTCTGTATCTGAGCCTGGAGCTGGGCAGAGATTTGGGCTCCTCCCGTTCACACCTGCACCTCATCAGTAATCAAGCTGCACCTGGGGAGGACAGGACCTGACACTCAGCACCAGATCGTCTGTGTCCTTTGTGGTACGACTCTGCTTGGCTCAGTTTCATGTTTTTGCTCTTTGTGACTCGTTCCAAGTTGGATATTTTTGCTCCTCGTCAGATCCTGCTCGAACCTCACGTCTCCTGACCCAGCTCACCTCGTCTCAAACCTGCAGCTGACGCTCTGCCCCTGAACCACGGCAAACGCCTCGCTCGATCTACCTTCATTTGCACATTTAAAACTGTTAATAAACATCGTTAAACTTTTTCCCGAGTTCTGTCTCTTTGGTCGTTATAACAGAACCTTTAAACAGAACTTATATCTGGAACTTTCTGTCCTTGAAAGTGGAAAAATATGGAGAAGGACCAGTTTAAGATGGCTCTGAAGACTTTGAAGGTTGGCGCTGTGTAGTTGTCAGCGTTTATTTTAAAATGGGTTCAGAGATGAGAGGTGTGACGGGTTGACGGAGGCTGGACTAAATGGGTCTGATTGTACAGAGGATTGTCCACAGGAGGATAAAGTTTCAAATATAAAGTCCATCATTTAGCAGGAAAGTAACGTCCCTGTTCAGGCCGATCAAATGGATATGAATCCTGCACATTGACCCGTGCACTTACTCTGATGAGCCTGCCGAGTCGTTCTTAATTTTCAAACATAATTTGATCAATGCGTTTAGAGCGGCGTGTTTGAAGAGGGGAATTAGACTGTCAAACTGACACAGGCTCGTACTCAAGTCCCTCTATTGACTTTGGAGTTTTGTTTTAAGACAAAGCAACAGATTGTGTCTCCAACTGGCATCGAGTCGTCTGGGGCTCGTTTCAGACGTGTTTTTGTGCATAAATACTCCAAATAATTATAAAGAATAGACCGAAATAATAACTGACATCGTTCAAAAAGTAAAGTCGAGTTAAGACAAGTTTGGAGGAGCTGGAGGAAGTGTCTGGGGTGAGGGGGTCTGGGAGGCTCTGCAGAGACGACACGCTTGGATTCATATCGTTTATCATGATAAATTGGATAAATAAATTAAAAAATATCAAAAATAATCATTCATGGGGCTTTTTTCTATAGTTATAATAATCGCCAACAAACACAATCACCATTATATCAGCAGAATGTGCAGAATAAATCTAATTATCCACCCAGAATTGGATCCTTTTCTTATTCACTTATATTGGAAAGGGGCCCATGTGAGGCTGCTCGCACCGGGGCCCCAAATTTCTGGCAACGGCCCTGCTCATCGTTAACATTCTCCACTAAACTCACTGATAAAAATGTATAATTAATGATTTAAAGCTGTTTAAACATGGAACTGGTGCATAACATTAAAATTATAATGATTAAAGGGTCGATATTATGCTGTTTTTTTTATTTGTTATAATGTTCTCATCACAAACAGACCTGGAGTTGTGTTTGTAACATTCACACATGTTGAACACACAAACCCTGCATATTTAAGACAGAAAACACTCTGTTCCACCTTGTGATGTCATCATGTGGTAATCGACTGTGTTTTTAAACTCCACACACCTTCACTAGAATCATTTGGATCATTTCAGCTTTGAATTTGCCCATTTCTACTGACTAAAAAGTAGGGAAAAAAATGCAAAATGAGCTGTTAACTTGAAAACTACCACTTCATGACATCACAAGGTGGAACTGAGCACGTGTGAATGAAACGAAACACAACTCCAGGTCTGTTTTTGAGGAGGTAACAGCGTTAGAACATGACTTGAAGCTCACAAGAGTCCGTTTTGTGTAATATAGGTGATTTAATACCATTTTTAAACTCTCAATAACTGTAATCATAATCGTGATTTTATCGTTAATCGCAGTTACTTTGGCCGTGATAATCGCAACACAAAGTTTCCACATCGTCCCAGGTTTAATTGTCAGTTAAATCCTCTGTCAGTTCGTTCAGTCTCTATGAGCTGTAGAGACTCACTGTCCAACGAGCCGACATCACAAACTGTATAATCTACATAAATATCGGCGCCGTTAGCTGTCAGCTAGCATTTAGCGCTGCGTGTTCTCTCCACGACTATTTCAGTGGCCCAGTTATTATGACGACGTGACGGCTCTGTTTACACATGTCAGCAGAAGTGATTGACATTAGCGATGGCCGTCTGTAAATAGCACCGTGGGAGTGTTTGTGCTTTACTCTGACGCTCGGCTCTCGTCGGACGCTCGTCTGCGTGTGGTCGTCTGGAGTTCTGCTGATCTAAGCGCCGCTTTTGTCTCCGAGACAAAGTGAAGACAGAGTGAGCGGTACGGGACTTTTTATACATGAAATACTTTTCTTTCAAACTCGCGACACTCGGATGGACGATTTACAGCAGTGACGTGTGTGAGGTTCATGAGGCTCTGATCTCGTCACAATCAGATTTACAAACATATAAACAGGTGTCAGAACATTTGACCGGGTCAGTTTCTCTCCCAGTGACTTGCGGCCAGAATAAAAAAGAATTTCAAAATAAAAGTTCTGAAGTCTGTATGAAATAGCTCTAATAATATGAAATAAAAAGCTGGTTTTATATTGTTTTTTATCCTTATTCTGTTTCCCCAATTTTCAGTGGATTGAAGTCATTACATTTCTTACCATTTGTACGTCTCTGTTTGAAAAGAGCGAGTCTTTGGTCCCGTCGTCTGGAGCAAACCATTTAGCTCCTTTAGCTTTGGTCCTTTAATTCTAACCTCCTGCTTCGACCCAAAGTCCAGTTTAGAAAACTGAGCTTTAATATGTATCTTCCTCCATTTAAAAAGTAGAACAGACAAGAAGAAAAAAGTGAATTGCTAAAGCTGACTCTAAATTTGCTGTCACTATTCTGCTGGGCTCACGAGCGCCCCCTAACATGAGGCAGGGTAACTGCATGCCTCACCCGGTGCCTTTTCACAGCCTTAAAGCAGCAGCTCAGCACACAGCAAAGTCAGACCGTGGTGAGGCACGATCGGCCTGTGCCTCACCACACGTCTCTTCTCAGGATTTCAACGGTAAATGTAAAAATTCAGCGATTTTGAGTTAAAAAAAAGAATAAAATTGCAAAGTTAAATAGAAAATAACTTCATAGTACAAATTATTGGATAAATATAACCATTTCATTTATTTTTCTCTGTGATGTGCCTCACCTGACGCTCGTCACTGTTACAGCACATGCTCTTTAAAAAGCTGCACATTTTCTGGTTATATAGTGACCTGAAACACCCAGTATCTTTAAACGTATCTATTTCATATACATTTATCTTGAAAAATCTGCATATTTACCGTGAAAGAGGTCGTCTCTCCACAGATCTGACCTGTAACTCGGCTTGATATCGTTAGAAACTTGTCCGCAGATAGATCATTTCATAGTATAGCAATAAATTACCTAAGCAAAGCAATAAAATCTCACTGGAGCAAGGCCTGTGGCAGACCATCCATAAGAAAAGTTACACAGTGCACCTTTAACCCCTGGTCCAAACTCTCAGCCACTGGGTCCAATTAAAACATGGAATAATCATAATTAAAACCAACAAATCCAAAGGCGATTACTGCTCTGAGGCGCTGAACGGCGAAAGATGAACTTAAACCATCCACCGAGCGCATCTTCAGTGTTTTCAGCATCATTTATCACCATAGCGACCAGGTCTAGTTATAAAAATAAATTAGAAGAGGGCAGGTAATCCCATCACTCGCCCTGATCACCAATACAGACCAATTGGAGAGGATGGATGCCAAACGAGCGTGTGCCGAGGCGCTGTGTGCTGTGCGTAATGGCTCAACATCTCTCAGCGTCTCTATGAATGAGCGAGACGGCCATTAGCGCCGCGGGCTCCTCCATGTTGGTGTCCCCGATAATGGGCCAATCAAAGAGGAACTGTACACTCCACGCGGCAAACCAAAACAAAGGGATTGTTTGTATTAATGAGGTCCGTGTGCGGCGCTCGGGAGATAAGTGGGCTCCGTGTTTCCCACTGGAAGCAGATGGAAAAGTGCGAGGTGTGAGGAGGATTCGCTCGCACTGCGCTGCATTATGGGGGTTGTTTCGAAAATAGTTTATCAGCCACAGACGGTGTAAAGAAGTGGACTGAGTGCTGTGACGTCGCCCCATTTGGCGTATAAAGAGCGTGGAGTGTTTTCCCGCTCTTTTTGTGCACATGTAGAGAGTATCTTTGGTGCACAAAAGTCATCAGCGGCGGCGTGTTTCGGTTCACAACATAATCCAGAGGCGTTCGGAGTTTGTCGAGTTCCATCACTTGCTCCCGGAGCTCCGCCTGGATGATCAGCGCTTCCAACTGTATTTTCGCTTGTCCCAGGCCCAGTTCGATGACCCGCTGTCCCACATTGGTGCGGATAACGTCCCAGGACTCCAACTACAGGCTCGAGTCCAGCTGCAGACTATAAATGCCTTCGTAAGCCCTGATCTTAATAACAAGAATTTATTTAGTATTCACGTATTAGCAATTAAAAGTAGTATAGCATTTTGAGTTCTCTGTTCTGGCTGCTGCAAATAGGTCTATTGTGGTATTTGTGTGAAACCAGCATTTTATTATATTCATATAAAATCGGCCTCATTTGTAAAGTGTTCATGTTTTCAGTTTAGACTGTAGTACATTTGTATTGTATTATTTGTATTATTGTAGTACATTTTAGTACAGGTACATTACATTTACTATTTCTGTTGCTCAGGCATCTTGCCACTGGGGGACTCCTACCGGACAATTGGGAGCAGCTTCAGAGTCGGTGTGTCCACAGTCTCCACCATCATCCCAGGGAGTCCCATCTGGGAGTCCCATCAGGGAGTCCCATCAGGGAGTCCCATCTGGGAGTCCCATCAGGCAGTCCCATCTGGGAGTCCCATCTGGGAGTTCCATCTGGGGGTCCCATCTGGGGGTCCCATCTGGGGGTCCCATGGGAGTCTCATCTGGGAGTCCCATCTGGGAGTCCCATCTGGGAGTCCCACATCTGGGAGTCCCATCTGGGAGTCCCATCTGGGAGTCCCATCTGGGAGTCCCATCTGGGAGTCCCACATCTGGGAGTCCCATCTGGGAGTCCCATCTGGGAGTCCCACATCTGGGAGTCCCATCTGGGAGTCCCATCTGGGAGTCCCATCTGGGAGTCCCATCTGGGAGTCCCCATCTGGGAGTCCCATCTGGGAGTCCCATCTGGGAGTCCCTGGCTGTGCCCACAGCTGAAGAGTGGAGGTCCATAGAAGAGGAGTTTGAGGAGCTGTGGAACGTCCCTGTGCTTGGGGGCTGTGGATGGGAAGCCTTAAAGACACCCCCCAACTCAGGATCTCTCTTTTTTAATTATGAGGGGGATCACTCCCTGGTCTTGCTGGCCGTTGTTGACGCCCAGTACAGGTTCAGGGTAATAGATGTTGGTGGGTACGGCCGGACAAGTGGTGCGCGGTGCGGTCCGTGGTGAGGACAAGCCGGGACGGGGAATTGAGTGCGAAGCCAGGGTCCGGGAACGAGGAGTGCAGGCACAGGAGCAGGACGAGGAGCAGGGTGAGGAGAACCAGGACGAGAGCCGAGTGCAGGGTGAAGTCCGGAGGTGAGCAGAGAACGAGGTGCACTGTACCAGAGAGAGAGCAGGAGCGGAGTCAGAGCGAAGCCAGGAGCGCAGGAGCAGGAGGTTTCCAGGAAGCAGGGTCTGGTGACAGCAAAACCGAAGTTAGCAAACATGCAGCAGGCAAAAATACAAAAACGTAAGGAGCTAGGCATTCATATGGGTACGTGGACGGTCTCGCCTTGAGTGCCTGGCTCTGGGTCTTCTCATACAGCACAGGTGGTGTTGATTGCCCTGACTGCAGCAGGTACAGAGAGAGGAGACACAGTTTTTCAATAGAAAGTGAACTGGAGCCAGAGTCGATGGAGCTGGAAGTGCATCCATGCTCACTTCCCACTCACAGCTAGCAGGTTAGCGACGCCCATTTATATATAGAGTCTATGGTATTAGCATGTCCTCCTTTCCTGTTGTTTTGTGTCTTTTTGTACTTCGTGGTTTTACCTGTAGCATCGTCAACAACACATAAAATAAAAAGTATTTGTCGTGTGAGTATAACACCTCCACACTCCCACACTGAACAGAACAATATCCATATTTTTTGAAGGATGCTGTCGTCGTTGGAGGAAGAAAGGAGCGACGCGTCCGTGCACCTCCTTCTCTTATTAGGACAGGAGAGGCGCTTTAGGAGAACAGCCGTCCCAAAGTCTCCACCACAGATTCCAATTATAGATGGAGGCCGCGCCGGGCTCAATCTGCTTCTCTTCAGATCATATTCTGGAGCGTTTTCTCCCTCAGCAAAACAAACACAAAACACATTCACATTCTAAACGGCTCACACGGAGGACACGGCGGCTTCAGGCGGCGTCAAAATGGTGTCGAAGGCTCTGGTGCGGAGTGGGAGGAGCCTGGTCACGGCGCAGACTCTTCAAATGTCAATATAGGCAAGTTTATCTGTACAGCACGATTCATATACAAGGTAATTCAAAGAGCTTTACGGAAAAAGAAAGACGTTAAAATCTCACAAATCAAAACAGAATAATCACAAAATGTTTTCATAAAATGGATTTTAAAAAACGTCAAAGTTGAGGCCTAAAAACCTTTCAGTTCAGGGAGACTAAACAGAACAGGTTTTGAGCTGGCGCAAAATCGTCAAAACGACGGCCTTCAACCAAGTTTAGTCCAGGTTTTAGCTGGTCCTGGTTCAGTCCTGATTCACCATGTTTAGTTCTGGTTTAGTCCTGGTTTAGTCCTGGTTTAGTCCTGGTTTAGTCCTGGTTCAGTCTGGTTTAGTCCTGGTTTAGTCCTCATTTAGTCCTCATTTAGTCCTCATTTAGTCCCGGTTTAGTTCCGGTTCAGTCCGGTTCAGTCCCGGTTTCAGTCCCGGTTTAGTCCCGGTTTAGTCCTGGTTTAGTCCCAGTTTGGTCCTGGTTTAGTCCTTGTTCAGTCCGGGTTAGTCCTGGTTTAGTCCTGGTTTAGTCCTGGTTTAGTCCTGGCTCAGTCCCAGTTTAGTGTTCCTGGTTTAGACCTGGTTCAGTTCTTTGTTTAATCCTGCTTTCGTCCTTGTCTCGTCCTGGTTTAATCCTGCTTAAGTCTCTGAGCATCTTTGTTTAGTCCTGCTTTAGTCCCACATGTGTGAAGTACTTTAGTCCCGGTTTAGACCCGGTTTAGTCCTCAGAGTGTGAGAGTACTTCTAGTGTTCTAGACATGAGGAGAGGTTCTGTGTTCATGTAGAGACTTGTTCAGAGCTGAGCACAGGACAAATCTCTGAGTACTTCCTGGTTCTAGACCTGAGCACAGGACACATGTGTGAAGTACTTCCTGGTTCTAGTCAGACTCTCGCAGCAGTGTTCTATCTGGATGTTCTGTTCTGTCTAAGGCTCGTTTGGAGAGGCCAGTGATCAGGACGTTACAGTCGTCTAACCTCCTGGAGACAGATGCAGGATGAGTCTCTCTGAGTCTGGTTTTTGACAGTTTACGTTTGATTTTTGACGTGTTTTTAGATGGTAAAAGCTGCAGATGTTATAGTTTGATGTGGCTGTTAAAGTTCAAGTCTGACTCCATTATTCCCCCTAAATTTCTGGCCTGATTTGATAGTTTTAGAGAGATACTGGAGGCGCTGATATGTTCTCTATGTTTCTGTGGGTCAAAGACTCGACTGTATAACTGCAGGTTCAGTCTGTGTCTCTGCTCGTGCTCAGTTCACTACAGGACGACGGGGTTTTGTGAGCGAAACCGCACCATCATCGGTAACAAACACAGACTGTCGGAGCTGTGGAGATACAATCTTATCCAGACTGAAAGAGTTATCTGGATCAGAACAAGAAAGAGACAAAGAAAGAGCCACAGCAGAGAAAATGTTCAACTGAGTCAATCACAAAAACAACAAAAATCAAAAAATAAAAGTAGCAACAAGTATAAAAGTTTTAGTACCAAACTTTCCTGACGCCTCTGTGGGTCTGTCCTGATAAACAAATATAACCTCGTGACATACGTGACATGGAAGAATCATTTTTATGTTGGGACAAGGCCAGTTTATTTGTACAGCACAATCAATCAGCTCTACAGAATAAGACAGATATTAAAATCATGAAACAACAAACGAAACTGAAAGAATCATCATAAAAGTAACATTGAAAGAGAAGAAAGAAAAGAAGAGCAGAATAACAACCTTTCAGTCCTGGTTTAGTCCTGGTTTAGATCTGGTTTAGTCCTGGTTTAGTCCTGATTTAGTCCCTGGTTTAGTCCTGCTTTAGACCTGGTTTAGTTCTTGTTTAGTCCCAGGTTTAGTCCCGGTTTAGTCCCGGTTTAGTCTTGGTTTAGTCCCTGGTTTAGTCCCTGGTTTAGTCCTCGTTTAGTCCTGATTTAGTCCTAGTTTAGTCCTGATTCAGTCCTGGTTCAGTCCTGGTTCAGTCCTCGTTTAGTCCTCGTTTAGTCCTGGTTTAGACCTCGTTTAGTCCTTGTTTAGTCCTGGTTTAGTACTCGTTTATACCTCGTTTAGTCCTCGTTTAGTCATTTAGTCCTCATTTAGTCCCCCTTTAGTCCTGGTTTAGTCCTGGTTTAGTCCTCTTTTAGTCCTCTTTTAGTCCTCGTTTAGTCCTCGTTTAGTCCTCATTTAGTCCAGGTTTAGTCCAGGTTTAGTCCTCGTTTAGTCCTCGTTTAGTCCAGGTTTAGTCCAGGTTTAGTCTTCATTTAGTCCTCGTTTAGTCCAGGTTTAGTCCAGGTTTAGTCCTCATTTAGTCCTCGTTTGGACCTCATTTAATCCTGTGTTTGTCCTGGTTTAGTCCTGGTTTAGTCCTCATTTAGTCCTGGTTTAGTCCTGGTTTAGTCCTGGTTTAGTCCTCAGATTGTGAGATGCTTCATGTGGGAGATGTTCTTTGATTCAAGGCCATGGAGACTTTTTCTTTGCACCAGTGTGAAATACTTTGTCATTTTTCTGTTTCTACGATGAGATTATGTTCTACTTCACAGATAATTACTTAAGTGTTGCATTCTGTTACTCATTTATTGTAGTTTTTTTTTTTTTAAATGCACATACAGAATCATTTTGGGGGTTTGTTTTTTCTTCATGGTTTAGTTTAAATCGTTTATCGTCTGTATTTACTTGAGCCTCACATCACACTTCAGACTGTGATCGTGCTGTGGACAAACTCACAAAACATTATCAAACCGTTTGGGTGAGAACATGACGACTCTGCTGCAGTGGGCCACATCTTTTGCCGTGTAAAGTCGAAAATCTCGATCCTGCAGAAGCCTAAAAAACCCCGAGCAGGAGCAGAGATGTCCAGAGGATTTGCTGTGAATCAGATGAAGCCTCTTTACTTCGACCTTTCATTGTTCAAATCATTTCAAACGTCTGAAACACTAATAATGGGACAAATCAGCCAGTGGTTTCACAAAACTTCATCAAACACTTTTTAACAAACATGTTTTTGTAAAAATCTTTGTGTCGTCCCTGAAGAATCACTGAAGAATCCAAACACTGCTCCTGTTTCTTTAGAGTTTTACTTTTGGGTTGAGATGTTCATGTTCCCTCATTGTCCTGGACCATAGACTGTAAATATAAATGGACATAGCTAATCTGTTAGCCGCCGCGCTCCAAAACAGGAAGTGATCATGTGCGCACTTCCAGCTCCATCGACTCTGGCTCCAATTCACTTTCTATTGAAAAATCCTCTCTCTGTAACTGTTGCCGTCAGACTCGTCTTAAATGTTCATATTAACCCTCTACATGATCCTGGGGTTCTTTGGTTCTTTTTTTAGTTATTTTGAGTTTTGTTTTGTTTGTTTTAGGTTATGATTTTGAGTGTTTTTGTTTTATGTTTATTTTTTTTTTGTTATTTTGAGTTTATTTTATTTTCTTAGTTACATTTTTATTTTTTTAAGTTATTTATTATTATTATTGTTATTATTTTTAAGTTTATGAGGGGGTTTTATTTAGGGGTTGTTTTTTTTTTAGTAATTTTGAGGGGTTTTTTTTTTTTGTTGTTTTGTTTATTAAATTTTGATTTATTTTTTTTTTTAAGTTTTTTTTTAAGTTTTTTAGTTTATTTAGATTTTTGGGTTATTTTGAGTTTTTTTTTTTTTTTTTTGTTTTTTTGTTATATTGGGTTTATTTTGATTTTTATTATTATTATTATTATTTTTTTTTTTTTTATTTTAAGTTGTTATTTTTATTTTATTTTTTATTTCTTTGAGGGGTTTTTTTTTAAACCGTGTCCCCTCTCTCTGTCCCTGCTGCTGTCTCATTTTGGTCTTAAATGTTCGTATTAACCCTCTACATGATCCTGGGGTTTTTATTTCACTATTGCGTTTGTAAATCAACATATGAACATTAATAACAGACACGTCAGGTCCTTCTTTCCTCGATCTTCGTTTGACTGGAGCTGAACGCTGTGGGTGACGTCACTCACTCCACTTCTTCACACAGTCTAAGGTCTGGACCTCAAACACGTCTGATCAGAAATAACCCTGGAATAGATGAAGCGAGTGGGAGGAAGATGATCTGTGTAGAGCCAAGTCCACAATGAAGACGAAATGATAGTAATTATGCTCCTGCTCCATATGTTTGTCCAGATAAACTGCAGACGTGTGTAGTACATGTGTCGGCTCCTCATCGTGTGACCTCAACACAGGCGTTTGTCATGGCGTTCGTGATGTTGTCCCTCCTCGTTCTGCGTCTTCTCCTCATTCTGCGTCTTCTCCTCGTCCTCCTCGTCTTTCTCGTCCTGCGTCTTCTCCTCTGCGTCTTTCCTCCTGCGTCTTCTGCGTCTTCTCCTCGTCCTCCTCTTTCCTGCGTCTTGTCCTACGTCCTCGTCCTGCTGCGTCTTCTCCTCGTTCTGCGTCTTCTCCTCGTCCTGCGTCTTCTCCTCGTCCTGCGTCTTCTCCTCGTTCTGCGTCTTCTCCTCGTTCTGCGTCTTCTCTTCCTGCGTTTCCCGTCCTGGTTGCGTCCTGGTCCTGCGTCTTTTAGTCCTGCGGTTTCGTCCTGGTTTCGTCCTGGTTTCGTCTGCGTGTTTAGTCCTGCTGCTTTAGTCCCTTATTTCATTCTGGTCTTTTTGTCCTGGTTTAGTCTTTCTCCTCGTTCGTCCTTCCTCGTCCTGCGTAGTCCTTGTTTAGTCCTTGTTTAGTCCTTGCTTAGTCCGTTGCTTAGTCCTGGTTTTAGTCTGCGTCTTCTGGTTTACTCCTGCTAGTCCTGGTTTCGTCCTTGTTTCGTCCTTGTTTAGTCCTTGTCTTGTCCTGGTTTAATCCTGCTTAAGTCCTTGTTGTTTAGTCCTTGTTTGGTGAGATGGTTCATTTGGCACTAACATGTGGGAGATATATTTTAGTGCGAGGCCCTGGGGACTTTTTCTGGAAGCTGGAATCGCACCACCAACCTTTGGATCAGTGGACGTGTCCGCTCAACCAATGAGGTTTACGCTGAGAACAGGACTCAAACTGGCAGCCTTCAGATCCTTGGACAAACTCTTTTACTGAACTTTAATTGTTAATCGATTCATCTTGATGGGTAGATTTTCCGAGAGCAGTAACATGACACATTGTATTTATCTAAAACACGTATCAGATCTTTATGCTGGAGAAAAGTAGCTGTAGAAACCCAGAGTTTGTAGCCACAGCTCGTCGAGTTTCATTATAAAACGCCAAACGTGATTCTGGCTTGTTGTAGGTCGACAGCTCGAGTCTTCATGCTTCAGAGCTCGTCCTCATTCCTCCTCAGACTAACCTAATATGGACGGGAATGGCAAATCCAAAGCTGCTGTAAACATTCAGATGTGTGACGAGTTTACTTTCACTTTCACCCGCGCAGGCCGGGGAGTTATTACAGGGAGAGTAAAGAGAACACTGCAGCTCCCCGAGTTTGTCACATCCGACTTTAATGCACAGCTCCGATTTACAGGTTAATGCTGCGTCTCAGCCGGGGTCAGAGCCTCAGTGCAACAGCAGATCTGCCCAGTCCAGCTGAATTCTGCCCCTGTGCCCTTGTGCAAGACACTTAAACACCAGTGTGTGCAGGCTCTGGGGGCAGGGAGTGTTGAATGTGTGAACGGGTGAGTGGTTCCTTGGTGCCTTAAAAGTAGAAAAGTGTTATAAAAATATGAGACTCTTTACCATCCCTGTTCTCTCCGTCTGTGCTCTGTTCTGCCTGTTCTCTCTGTGTTCTGTGTGTGTGTTCTCTCTGTGCTTTCCATGCGTCTCTCTGTGTTCTCCCTGCGTTCTCTCTGCTCTCTCTGTGTTCTATTTTCCCTTCGTTCTCCCTGTGTCCTCTGTTCTGCATTCTCTCTGCCTTCTCTGCGTTCTTGCTGCATTCTCTTCATGTTCTCTCCATTTTCCCATTCGTTCTCCCTGTGTTCTCTCTGTTCTGCGTTCTCCCTGCCCTCTCTCTGCGTTCTTGCTGTGTTTTCTCTGTTCTCTTGGTTTTCTTCACATTCTCCCCGCGTTCTGTTTCCCCCTTCATTCTCTCTGTGTTCTCCCTGTGCTCTCGTTGTGTTCCCTCTGCGTTCTCTCTATATTCCCCCTACACTCTCCCTGCGTTCTCCCTGCATCCTCTCTATGTTCTCCCTGTGCTCTCTCTGCGTTCTCCCTGCATCCTCTCTATGTTCTCCCTGTGCTCTCCCTGCGTTCTCTCTGCATTCTCCCTGGACTCTTGCTGGGTTTTCTCTGTGTTCTCCATGTGCTCTCTCAGTTCTCTTTGCGTTCTCCCTGCTTTCTACCTGCGTTCTCTCTGCACTCTCTTGGTTCTCTCTGCATTCTCCCTGTATTCTCTCTATGTTCTTCCTGCGTTCTCTCGGTTCTCTCTATGTTCTCCCTGAATTCTCTGTTCTCCCTGCGTTCTCTGTGTTCTCTGTGTATTCTCTCTGTGTTCTCCCTGCGTTCTCTGTATTCTCTCTGTGTTCTCCCTGTATTCTCTGCGTTCTCTCTGTGCTCTCCCTGTATTCTCTCTGCGTTCTCTCCCTGTGTTCTCCCTGTATTCTGTGTTCTCCCTGTGTTCTCTGTGTTCTCTCTGCATTCTCCATGTATTCTCTCTATGTTCTCCCTGTGTTCTCTCGGTTCTCTCCATGTTCTCCCTGCGTTCTCTGTGTTCTCGACGTATTCTCCCTGCGTTCTCCCTGCGTTCTCTGTGTTCTCCCTGTATTCTCCCTGCGTTCTCTGTGTTCTCTCTGTGTTCTCCCTGTATTGTCTCTGCGTTCTCTCTGTCTTTCTGTTCTCCCTGTATTCTGTGTTCTCCCTGCGTTCTCTGTGTTCTCCCTGTATTCTCTCTGTGTTCTCCCCATGTTCTCTCTGTGCTCAGTCCTGGAAAGGGTCAGAAAAGCATGTCAATGTGTCTCTCCGTTTAATTCTATTAAGCCCAGGTTCAAGCTCCAAATTAAAATGCAAATTACCTCGGTAATAAAAGCCCGTGCGCATACAGACAGAGATAAGGTACATCCTTCCCTTTCATTCAGCGCTTATGAAGTACAAACCCTTTCTAATGTAAAACTTAATTTAATTCTGAAGAACAAAGTCTGTTAAAAACACATGCTTTCAGAAAGGTGCTGTACAGCGTGTCACGTTTGAACAAAAAAGCCCAGATGCTTCAAAGCTTGTATTGTGGCTCCTCTGGAGATAACGGCAGAAAGACTCGGCCTACACAGTTGTTTGGGAAGTGGCAATTATTCTATATCCGCTCTGAAAATGCTGCATGCAGGAGGTTTGTGTGGACGTCTTTTTGCAACAGACAAACTTCTGTGGTTGAATTCTTCAAATTGAACCTTATCTGGAGTCTCCGTCACAAACAGATCTGTCAAACTGGACAAACACATTTTATTTCAACACACAGCTCCACCCAGCTCCTCTGTACAAGCAGAGTGACCCCGTGTGTTCCTCTTGTGGCTGCCCGCACAGCCATGTCCCCCGCCCCACTTATTTAGAGAATGCCCCACTTTTTCACTGACGCCACATGAGCTGTATAAAAAGTTATATTCACAGATTTGTTTGAAAGATTTGATCGTTACATTGATAACCTGACATAACATGATTTTTTATTTCCATCCATCCATGTTCTTCCTTTTATCCGGGGCCGGGTCACAGGGGCATCAGCCTAACCAGGAACTCCCAGGCTTCCCTCCCAGACACGTCCTCCAGCTTCTCTGGTGGGACCCCAATGTGTCCCCAGTCCAGAGACATAGTCCCTCCAGTGTGTCCTGGGTCTTCCCCGGGGCCTCCTCCCAGTGGGACATGCCCAGGACACCTCCCTATTGAGGCGTCCAGGAGATCTCCTGAACAGGTGCCTGAGCCTCCTCAGCTGGTTCCTCTCGACGTGGAGGAGCAGCGGCTCTACTCCGAGCTCCTCCCGTGTGACTGAGCTCCTCACTCCATCTCCCCGTCACCCTGTGAGGAAACTCATTTCAGCTTAAAAATGAATAACAGACAAAAGCTGAACGATGTGGGTGACGTCGCTCTCACTCAGTCCTCTTCTTTACACAGTCGATGTCTCAGATCCTGTAGATAATAACTATTAGACCATGATTTTGTTCAAAGAGTCCATCTTTACATGTCCCATCACATTCCCCCGTCCACAGTCTGCGGCGCTGACCTTAACACGGACGCTCGTAGTTCAACTGTTTGTTTACATTAGCTACTTTTCCTTGTTTTTCTCGCCATTTCTCAAACAGACGTCCGCTGTGCCGCTGCTGTCGAAATCTCAGTTTGTTTTGAAAGTATAGGTCTGCCGTGCTCCGTGTTTTGCCTTTGAGCCTCCTGCTGCTCCATCACTCAGGGGACCTTACCTGTTGGGCCCTTGTTGCCAAGTACACAAGGCAAATGTCAGCGTCAGGGAGGTAACAGCTTGACGTCGCAGTGGTCTGTTATCAGCGTGCTCCGCTCCTGAGGCACAGCTGTTGGAGCTCAGGTCTTATCAATCACACGTTTAGAAGGAGGAGGTGAAGAACCCAGAGCCCCCCCGGTGACACCCTCCAGCTCCGCGAGCGCTGATAGGCCACGGAGGATCCTCAAGCGCAACCTTTGCATTTTGAGATGAAAAAAATGGAAATAAGTGACATAATCCGAGGTCTTTAGTCATCCCAGGGCTGATTAGTACGTGGCCTATGCCCCAGCAGGTGAGCAGGGCTTTCTGACAGTTTAGTGCATATAAATGAGGAAATTTGCTGAAAAGACGTTGGCAGAACACTATTTCAGGTCATCTATATATGGACACGCTCCACAGACGGGGCAAGTGCAGTTTGCATTTCAAACTTTGCAAACATGACATATGTGTGTCCTTAAATATGAGCTAAACATGTTCAAATCATCTTTTATAATGGGTTTTCAAGACAATTATGCAATCAGACGGCAGATTTATGCATCTTTATGTCTACAGGGAGAACATTAGACTCTTTCACAGACGCTCGGTTCAAATACAGACAAAATACACAAAGAAACAAAATCAGTCTGTTGTGGTGAAGAAGGAGCTGAGTCCAAAGGCAAAGCTCTCGACTTCGACCTCAATCTATGTCCTGACCCTCAGCTGTGGTCATGAGTTCTGGGACCGAAAGGACAAGATCGTGGATACAAGCGTCTGAAATGGGACTTCCTCCTCAGGGTGGCTGGGCGCTTCCTTAGAGATAGGGCGAGGAACTGTCACACGGGAGGAGCTCGGAGTAGAGCCGCTGCTCCTACACACCCAGAGGAGCAGCTGAGGGTCGGGCATCTGTTCAGGACGCCTCCCTAGGGACGTGTTCAGGGCATGTCCCACCGAGAGGAGGCCACAGGGAAGATCCAGGACACGCTGGAGGGGCTATGTCTCTCAGCTGGTCTGGGAACACCTTGGGGTCCCACAGGAGGAGCTGGAGGAAGTGTCTGGGGTGAGGGGAGTCTGGGAGTCCCTGCTCAGACTGCTGCCCCCGTGACCCGGCCCTGGATAAGAGGAAGAACATGGATGGAAGAAACAAGACAAAAAGTGCATAAATGAACCTTGTATGTTCTTTTATCCATAGACCATCATAAAATCTTGTATTAAAAGTTCCCATATAAAAGTTTAACAAACAAGTGAGACACTGAGTCAGTCTGACGCCATTGTCCTTTATAAATACAGTTTATAAATATATTTCATACAGTGTCCTCTTCTGACAGCGGCGGCCAACCTACTTTCTGCCGTGATGGGTTTAAATTCATCACCTGTTATGAAACGAAGAGCTGAGAGAATCTAACGGCGTCAAACGGAGGGTGAAGTCTGCGTGGGGATTAAATCTACACGATCCAGGACAGAAAGAAAGGCAGCTTCAAATATTTATTTTCCATAATTCAATGAGATTTCGGGTTGCCAGTTCCTTAAACAAAAAAACTGTTGAAAATGCACTTTTAAAGTCCTGTCAGCCCAGGTTCAGGCCACATATGAAACTAAAATGATACTAAACAAATAAATAAACATCGGACTTGAGCCATCACGTTCTGTCCATCGCGTGGAAACTGTTTCTTGTGTTTTATGCCTCGGTGCAGCTCTGGAGAACACGGCTCAGACTCAGTGGAATCAACAGGAGAACAACCCAAAGTGGATAAACACACAGGTGTTCTACATAAACACGCAGGTGTTCTACATAAACACGCAGGTGTTCTACATAAACACGCAGGTGTTCTACATAAAACACGCAGGTGTTCTACATAAAAACGCAGGTGTTCTACATAACACGCAGGTGTTCTACATAAACACGCAGGTGTTCTACATAAACACGCAGGTGTTCTACATAAACACGCAGGTGTTCTACATAAACACGCAGGTGTTCTACATAAACACGCAGGTGTTCTACATAAACACGCAGGTGTTCTACATAAACACGCAGGTGTTCTACATAAACACGCAGGTGTTCTATATAAACACGCAGGTGTTCTACATAAACACGCAGGTGTTCTACATAAACACGCAGGTGTTCTACATAAACACGCAGGTGTTCTATATAAACACGCAGGTGTTCTATATAAACACGCAGGTGTTCTACATAAACACGCAGGTGTTCTACATAAACACGCAGGTGTTCTACATAAACACGCAGGTGTTCTACATAAACACGCAGGTGTCTACATAAACACAGGTGTTCTACATAAACACGCAGGTGTTCTACATAAACACGCAGGTGTTCTACATAAACACGCAGGTGTTCTACATAAACACGCAGGTGTTCTACATAAACACGCAGGTGTTCTACATAAACACGCAGGTGTCTACATAAACAGGTGTTCTACATAAACACGCAGGTGTTCATAAACACGCAGGTGTTCTACATAAACACGCAGGTGTGTTCTACATAAACACGCAGGTGTTCTATATAAACACGCAGGTGTTCTATATAAACACGCAGGTGTTCTACATAAACACGCAGGTGTTCTACATAAACACGCAGGTGTTCTACATAAACACGCAGGTGTTCTACATAAACACGCAGGTGTTCTACATAAACACGCAGGTGTTCTACATAAACACGCAGGTGTTCTACATAAACACGCAGGTGTTCTACATAAACACGCAGGTGTTCTACATAAACACGCAGGTGTTCTACATAAACACGCAGGTGTCTATATAAACACAGCACGTGTGTCTATATAAACACGCAGGTGTTCTATATAAACACGCAGGTGTTCTACATAAACACGCAGGTGTTCTACATAAACACACGCAGGTGTTCTACATAAACACGCAGGTGTTCTACATAAACACGCAGGTGTTCTACATAAACACGCAGGTGTTCTACATAAACACGCAGGTGTTCTACATAAACACGCAGGTGTTCTACATAAACACGCAGGTGTTCTACATAAACACGCAGGTGTTCTACATAAACACGCAGGTGTTCTACATAAACACACGCAGGTGTTCTACATAAACACGCAGGTGTTCTACATAAACGCAGGTGTTCTACATAAACACGCAGGTGTTCTACATAAAACACGCAGCAGGTGTTCTACATAAACACGCAGGTGTTCTACATAAACACGCGGGTGTTCTACATAAACACGCGCTATATAAACACGCAGGTGTTCTACATAAACACGCAGGTGTTCTACATAAACACGCGGTGTTGTTCTAAACATAAACACGCAGGTGTTCTACATAAACACGCAGGGTGTTCTACATAAACACGCAGGTGTTCTACATAAACACGCAGGTGTTCTACATAAACACGCAGGGTGTTCTACATAAACACGCAGGTGTTTCTACATAAACACGCAGGTGTTCTACATAAACACGCAGGTGTTCTATATAAACACGCAGGTGTGTTCTATATAACACGCAGGTGTTCTATATAAACACGCAGGTGTTCTACTATAAACACGCAGGTGTTCTACATAAACACGCAGGTGTTCTACATAAACACGCAGGTGTTCTACATATAAACACGCAGGTGTTCTATATAAACACGCAGGTGTTCTACATAAACACGCAGGTGTTCTACTATATAAACACGCAGGTGTTCTACATAAACACGCAGGTGTTCTACATAAACACGCAGGTACATAAACACGCAGTGTTTACATAAACACGCAGGTGTTCTACATAAACACGCAGGTGTGTTCTATATAAACACGCAGGTGTTCTATATAAACACGCAGGTGTTCTATATAAACACGCAGGTGTTCTATATAAACACGCAGGTGTTCTACATAAACACGCAGGTGTTCTACATAAACACGCAGGTGTTCTACATAAACACGCAGGTGTTCTACATAAACACGCAGGTGTGTTCTACATAAACACGCAGGTGTGTTCTACATAAACATAAACGCAGGTGTTCTACATAAACACGCAGGTGTTCTACATACATAAACATGCAGGTGTTCTATATAAACACGCAGGTGTTCTACATAAACACACAGGTGTTCTAAATAAATAGTAAATTCCTCCGTAAGTGAGTTTCATTCACATGTTTTGAGTAACACTGATGACATATCACCACATGATGACATCACAAGGTGGAACAGAGTGTTTACAGTTCGAGGGAAGAACTAAAGTCTAAATCTGCAGTTTGTTTGTGAGTTAAACATTAAGCATGAAACACACGAGTTTAAATAATAATCACTCAGTGGGATTTCGTTTTGTTTGGAGCAGAACAGACGGTTCACGGTGCATGTTTCCGTCAGACTGTCGCTTATGCAGCGTTTCACGAGGTTCACACATCAGCTCATTAATACAGAATCCAGATTATTTGGGCCACGTGTGTGAAAAAAGCGAGTCTCTTTTAAATGAGTTATGCTCCGGTCCTGTGGGCAGCGAGCGGAGGTTACGCCAGCGCTTCATTCAGTCACAGCCTCCGTAACCATGGAAATGAAGCTGTCCTAGATCTAAATGAGCCAAATTACAGTGGGTTTATATCAGTGTTAAAGAGCACAGGCAGATGCAGCCGATTGCGTAATCTTCTTTGAGGTAATAACTTTAATTAGCTTTATTTTAAGACAAAGTTTCGAGCGAACACAGCGTAAAAGAAGAAGTTTGGTCTGAAAAGGAGAGGACGCTGCGAGAAGTCAACGAAAATGTGGCTTGAGTGATAAAAAAATGAAGAAATCAACGCAAAATGTCACAGTTTTGGCCTTTGCAGATGGATTATTGTGTGTATTAAATCAAACTGAAGACCTTAGATTTACTTCTGTACTTCTGTCTTTTCTGTCCAGGTCTGGTTCTTTTATTTGGACAGGGACAGTGCACATTACGTTAACCTTAAAAAACAGGAAAGACGTTCAGTTTGGTGCCAGGTTATAGTAAAAATACTAATTTCCACCTGTCGTCCCTGGACAGGCTGATGTTGAGTCAGAAGAACAGTTTGATGCAGATGAAAGACGTGTAAATATATCGTACACTCCCCAAATACTACACATCTGCCCCTCAAATACGACATTTTTAAAAGAATTCAGTTCACACACACAAATACACAACCAAACCACATTATTCACACACATAATCAGTCAGTTTCAGACACAAATCCTCTTTTCTTTCACACTTTCACTGATCACTCGCTTTAATTTGAGCCATTTCTTTGTCACATGTGCAAACTTTTGAAAACTTGTGTGTGTTATAATCTCATTTGGCTTTAACTATTCCACAGACTCACAGCGACTATTTATTTATTTATTTATTTATTTATTTATTTATATTTATTATTTATTTATTTATTTATTTATTTATTTATTTATTTATTTATTTATTTATTTATTTATTTATTTATTTATTTATTTATTTATTATTTATTATTTATTCATTCATTTATTTGAAAAGGGACAATGCACATTAATAAACACCAGTAAAAACTACATGTGTAAATGTGCAGAAAAACGAACGACAAACAAACAAAAATCAAACAAACCCCCCCCCCCCCCCCCAAAAAAAATTAAAAATTAAAAAAATTAAAATAAAAAAATAAATAAAATAAAATAAAAATAAATAAAAATAAATAAAAAAAAAAAAAAAAATAAAAAATTCATGCGGTCTAAAGTGCCTATTTGAAAAGTGCGTGTGTGGCTAAAGTGCTTCCAGTAATTTTAAAGTGCTGTGGTCTTTCTAATAAATAAGTTAATTTAGTTTAAAACCAGTTCAGTCACATGTGTGAGTGTCTCCTGCCGCTCAGAGACAACCAAGACACTGGAGTTTACAGAGTGTCCTAAAACATTCATACTTATATACATATTTACATATTAATGACATTAAAAAAAAAAAAAAAAAAATAGAGAAAGACGATTTAGCGAAAGACGTCCGACATTTTGGACTCTGCCCCACTCTCCTCTAGAGGGCGCTGTAGTGACTCTGAGCTGAATGAGACAAACCTTCTTAGCGGAGAACTAGCAGCACCATGAATTATTTTAAATAGTAAACAGATACATATATTAGCAGATTATTGAAGTTGAGAAAACGACACTTTGAGGATCTGACAGTCGTGATACTGTCTGGGTTTTTTGTCATGAATCTTTAGTTTCCGTTTATACAGTGATTCCAGAGACTTTAAGGTCGTTTTTCCTGCGACCAGCTCGTTCTGCAGCACAAAAAACGTGACAAAATCTGAATTTAAATACATGCGATGCCTCAGTTGTAAGAGACTCTCGTATGTACCTAAAATTGTGAGTGAATTTCAGTGAGTTAAAGTTTTGTAAGAATTGTTCGTTTCTGGTGCAAGCGTCAAAGAGACTAAGAGACTCAAGTATAAAGTCAGAGGGTTTAATGAGTTCCACGCAGGTAAAGTGAACAATGAAGCACCGGACTCTCGGGAAAAGGATAAGAAGAGAGTCCCGAGATGTTTGTGTTGACAGCTTATATAGGGTCTTTAATATCTAACAATGTGTTTGTTTTAGAGTCAAATAATGTCCTTGTTTTATGGCCCTCTCAGGTGGAGGTCACACAGTCTCAGGTGGAGGTCACACAGTCTCAGGTGGAGGTCACACAGTCTCAGGTGGAGGTCACACAGTCTCAGGTGGAGGGACACAGTCTCAGGTGGAGGTCACACAGTCTCAGGTGGAGGTCACAGTCTCAGGGTGGAGGTCACACAGTCTCAGGTGGAGGTCACACAGTCCTTGGTGAATAGGGACAGATAAGAAGTTGCAAGACCAGATCATAGGTGTTATCTTCTTGTCCACCGTCCTTGTCGTCTCCAGCTCGTCTCCATAGCCCCTGGTGATCCTCCTGCTTCCATATCCACTGTTGGACACGAGTTATTTACTCTAGCATTAGTAAATCAAGAAACCAGTTTGGAGTAGTGCTGCACTGCTAGAAAAACCTTACAGTTTTTTTTTACATGAGTCAAACTGTTACATACAGAGCTCTTTGTGCCAGATGCCCTTCCTGCAGCCTCCACATGAACTCACAGCTGCCTAAACAAACACATTCAAATAAGTGAAGAAGTGGCGTGTGATTGTAGCTCTTCTGTGACCTCTGACCCGAGCTGGCCGTCCCTCCGCTTTGCTCTCGCTGACTGCAGTGGGCAGGACCTGGTATTACATAAACGGCCGTGCAGACAGCGAGGCCGAGCCAGAACTTAATCAGCATGATTAATGAGTGTGGCCATATGGTCGGCGGTGTCCCGGTGCCGTCTCCACTCACTCTGTTTGAGACGGTTTAGAGGTGTGAGGAGGCCTGCTGTCCCGCGGTCAGAACGCTCTGTCCTCGCCGCCTCTGCCGTGGAGCCGCTGCCAAAACATTTAACCAACAATTCAAGACCTTATGAGTCCGACATCGTATTTTCTACAGCCGCGTGTTTGTTTATCGCCCAGACACGGCACCAGCGCCTTTGTCCTGGGAGTAAAAGCTGATTAAATGTGTAGAACAGAGGCGCTAAAATGGTAAAAGCCGACCCTGGACACGAGTCTCTATCGTTATAATCTCCGTGAATCATTCTGTTAGAATTTACACATTTTAAATCACAATATTCATCTAAAACGACTTATATTTTCCGGACTACAAGCCGCTACTTTTTTCTACTTTTAAACCGCGATGTAAAGCCTGGAAGAAGCAGAAAATGAGTTTGTTTAAATAAGTTTATTGTTGTTTTTTTACACGTCTGGACTATTGTATTTGTATGACTTATAAGTTCATTAAAGGTCTCGAGATTCTTTGTTTTGCAAGACGCAATAATTAATTAAAATAAAATGAATTAAAATATAACATCAGAGGCTAAATGAGAAGAAACAGTTTGCAGAACAGGTTTGATTCAGTCTTACATTTACACCCCCATGTCGTGTCGTATCAGACGAGATCCCAGCAGCTCCGCCTCGTCTCAGTTAATTGTACAGAGTCGATAGAAAGTGGCGTTGTATAAAACACGTGATGGACGTCAAAGGGGACGAGGAGACGCGGTGAACCGGGGCGGCCGGGGAAGTGTTTGCCAAACATCGCTGTAGAAATAATGAGAAACGAGTCTCTATGTCAGAACTGTGCCTTTAATAAATAATGCTAATATTAAACACACTGGTGCTTTGACTCGGGCTCGTCCCTCTCGGCTCTGACACGGCAATTTTCTCCGAATTCTATGGAATAATTGGTTCCGCCCACGTCCTCGTGTTTGGACATCAGAACCACTCACTGTCTCACTCGTCTTCCTTCAGATTCTGGTTCATAAATAAGTTTGATAGTTCTTTACCAGTAGGTTTTTGTTCTAAAATCATCATTTTTACCACAAGAGGCTGAGTCGTTTTGTGTTTTAAAGTGACATGATCAGTATTTTCCCTGGAGATTGTGTTTGTCCACGGATCAGAAGGATGCCGCTCTCGACATGAACGTGTTTGGTTGAGCGGTCACTGATCCACAGGCTGGCGGTGTGATTCCAGTGTGATGAATGCAGCTGTTGAGTCCTTGAGCAAGACACTTCACCCCAGTGTCTGCGTCCACAGGTGTTTGACGTCTGTGTAAAACCTCAGTCGTCCAGGTTTGATCCAAAGTAAAAGAAAAATCTGTCACTGGACAAAAAGTTGTAGGAGTGAAGACGTTTCTCTGCTCGTCTAAGTCGCTTCTTCAGTTCTGGTCAGATTCCTGCTGGACACTGTATCTGAAGAAAGGCACAAGCTCAGGGGTGGGCAAACTACGGCCCAAGGGCCACAAACAGCCCGTTTGTCTTATTAATCCGGCCCGTCGAAGGTGACCGAATAATGGCGCACTTCAGCTGCATCAACCTTGTATTTATCTCTTATTCTCTCATCAGTCGATCTGCAAAATGAGCAAAGAAAAGAAAAGTGGACAGTGAGTGTTTAATACGGAGTGGACAACACAATATTTTTTCATCAAAGTACCAAGGTAAGTTTTTTGCTGGCATTCAAATTAGCAAAACTAGCAAACCTTTCTCTGAAGTTTTAAAAATAATGCATTTGGAAAACAATTTGTACAATGAGCCTTTGATATTCATGTTACAGGTCAAATCTCTAATGTCATATAAACATATTTAAACCTGGCCCCGCCCCTCTGTCAAATTTTAGACCCTCTGTGGCCAGTTTTTGCCCTGGACTAGCTACACTGAAGCTAACACCTGTTTGTTTAGTCTCTAAGTGTGAACTGTGCCCGAGTCAGATTTTACATAATCAATAAGTCCAGGTCTCTAATGGACGCTCTCACACCTATTAGCATAATGGCTATTAGCATACTGACCAGGTAGATGATGTCTAAGGCCACATTTCTGCTCAAACGTTTGTCTTTCCGAACAAAACTCCCGTCTGTAATTGTGAAGGGAGTGATTCCAGACGAGGTTTTATCTGATCAGAAGAGGAAGTACAGACAGAAAGTGTTCGAATGTGTGACTTGTCTTGAAAGTGGAAAGGCGCTGTATAAAAATGTGACCGGATCGATCTATTGACCTGTTTAAAAGTTCATCCAAAGCAACATTCAAATCTCCACGCCTCGCCGACGTTCTCATAAATAAATCCACGTCGAGTGAGTTGTCGCCGTCAGTGTCGGCGCCGATTCTTCCCGTTTGATTGTAAAGCGGTGATTGGCAGCGGCCTCCAGCGCCCCAGGACAGCCTCGCTCCCCGGCGTTCCTGGATGAGAGCGTTTGAATGACGGCTTTTCTCTTACTCGGTTGGCGTTGTAGCATTAATCACATTGAGAGTATGAAGCGTGAAATGAAAGCCATCCTGCTAAACTACTGCAGCCTTGACTAAATAAATGGTGCTCCCCGGGAAATAACTTTGGTGGGATTGGTTCAGTGGTAATATTCCAGCGCCATAAAACGATGACCAGATATGGATTTGATCGATTTTATTCACGTTGTTTAGTTATTTATTTATTAGTTTGTTGTTGGCCGTGTGGGGGGATGTTCTCGGTGGGATTTTTGTTTTAAAAAACCTGAAATAAATGGACGAAGGAAACGTATTTTGACCAAAACTATGGACATTTGGATTTTCGACTGCGAGTATCATAGCAACCAAAGAGCCAATCAGGAGCGAGGATGTTGAAGGTAACGCCTCTTTCCGCTGGTTTAGCAGGGAGCGGGTCCTTTAGCGCCAGAGACAGTGTAAAAGGAGCGACCTCGGGGAAAAAGGTGCTTGATTTGTCTGTTATTAATGTTCAGATGTTGAGTTACGGGTTAATACAAACATTTAAGACCAAAACGACGAGTCTGAAGCAGCAGAAACGGAAAGAGGCGACGTTTTTTCAATAGAAAGTGAATTGGAGCCAGAGTCGATGGATAAACCAGGTCTAAACCAGGTCTAAACCAGGTCTAAACCAGGTCTAAACCAGGTCTAAACCAGGACTAAACCAGGACTAAACCCGGGACCAAACCAGGACCAAACCAGGACTAAAGCAGGACCAAACCAGGACAGAACCAGGACTAAACCAGGACTAAACCAGGACTAAAGCAAGACTAAACTAGGACTAAACCAGGACTAAACCAGGACTAAACCAGGACCAAACCAGGACTAAACCAGGACTAAACCAGGACTAAACCAGGACTAAACCAAGACCAAACCAGGACTAAACTAGGACTAAACCTGGACTAAACCAGGACTAAACTGGGACCAAACCAGGACCAAACCAGGACCAAACCAGGACCAAACCAGGACTAAACTAGGACTAAACCAGGACTGGTTTAGTCTTTTTTCAGTAGAAAGTGAATTGAAGCCAGAGTCGATGCTCCGTGCTCACTTTTTTGTCTTTTTACACAGACTTGGGACTTTCGCTCACATCTTCCTGTGACGTCGGTGAACTTCATAACTGAGTTTTCCAGCAGAGTCTGGACCTCGTGTCCGTGTGGCATTAATAAAATGTCAAGCAGGTTTTACTCTGGGATAATGGAGGCACCAAACTCCCCGGAGCCGCACACTCCGGAGCCGCACTCCCTGGAGCCGCACTCTCCCGGAGCCCCACTCCGGAGCCGCACACTCCGGAGCCGCACTCCCCGGGCCGCACACTCCCCACACTCCCCGGAGCCGCACTCCCCCGCACTCCCCGGAGCCGCACTCCCCGGAGCCTCGTGGAACATATGGACTGAAGATGTTTGTGTGATGTTCTCACTCTCTTCTCTTGTTCTGTGAAGGACTTTCAGCGTGCAGTTTTTTTTTTTTTTATATATCTACACAGCTGTAATCCTGCACAGGTTGGTATTGGTTTAATCCAGTGGTGGAAGAAGTATTCAGTTTTGTGCTACAATATCTGAACTTTTACTTTCTTCTAAGACTTTTTCACGTGATACTTTAATCCTTTTAGTTATGCAAAAGTATCAGTTAAAAATGTATTTTTAAAGAGTGAAAAGTAAAGCTGATTTCATGCTGATTTTGAGTCTTATTCAGCTTCAAATGTGGAGATTTTGACCCAGATTCGAGCTGAGTTTTGTTCAACAGAAACAACTGAATCGAGCTGTTTTTATTGGCCTTTTTTTGTTTGATTAAAATGACGAACGTGTTAAAAATAAACCCTCAGACTTTACTCATCCTTTTACTTTTCAGTCCTGTTCAGAAAGTACAAATACTGCTCTCTAATGCACTCAAGTAAAAGTACAAATACCTAAAATATAAACTTTCGTACAGTACTTTACGACTTTTACTTCGTTACGTTCCAGCACTGGTTGAATCTACTGAAGCGACTTTGTAAAATCACTTTTATAACAAAGTTTGAGACCAATTTTAAACAATTATTAAATAAAAAATGTAGCAAAAGCAGTTTTTTTCTGCTTTGTGCAAAGACGAGGAGAAACACTGTGTCGTTATCGTTACATAATCCACCAAAGGAAAGATCATGAGGCGGTTCAAAGGCGCCGCATGAGCCCGATCCAACATGTCCGCCTCTTCAGCGGAGTTTGAACAGGGCTTAAGCTTTGTTGAACACATTTGATTGGGACTTACACCGTCACACACTCCAGGCTCCGTTTGACTTACTCCTAAAAGCCGCTCTCCACTTCAGACCTAACGAGTCATCGGGAGACGCTCTCTCGCCTCAAACTGTTTATTTAGCCCGCTCTGTTTTTAAGTTTGTGTCGAATGAGTCACTTTTCTCCTGGTTTACTAGCGCTCGTTTAAAGTTAGCTTCGTTAATATACAGTTCGCTTGGCCTGGCCTCGCAGGTTAACACGGCTGAGTCATAACCCCCAGGGAGCTGCTAAACTTTGGCCTGATTTTGGATGTTCGTGCAGCTCTTTTGGTTCGAGCCTTCAGCGTTTTTCCAGGTCAGGCTAATGAGGCTGATGTATTCACCCAGTGTGTCACATGTGGCGGCGCCGGCGTCCCCCAACACGCTAATGACACGACTCGGTAAACGGTCACATTTTTATATAAAGCGCTTTTCCACCTTCAAGGCACTCGAAGAAATTTACATCAAGGAGCCGCTCACGCAGTCACACGCATGTTCACACACACGTTCACACACACGCTGCTCGACCAGGGATGTTCATGTAGAGAGCGGGATTCGAACCGCCAACCTTCGGATCAGTGGCTCTACAAACTGAGCAGGAGCGGCAGACGTTTCTGTTTGGAGGAGCTAAAGGGGGGGCTGCTCACGTAACACGTAAATATCGAGCCTTTGAAGAATGGAGCGTTCTCCGACCCCAGAGGTGCCTGAACCTTTTTTTATCGAGGGCCACATCTCAAAACTTTCAAAGCAGAAACTGGTCTGAGGGCCACATTTGGACATAGTTTGGACACCTCTGAGTTTCCTGGAGGACGGAGACAGAGCGTCACATGTGTCTGGTCTGGGTCTGACAGACACAGATCAAATGTTTTTAAGAATATTTCCTTCACAACATGAATATACTTACACTTCTATCACGGGCTCTTTAAATATGTCACTGTCACACGGTAAAGTGCTTATGTCGCCCTCGAAGACGACCAAGGAGGAGCCAACGGGATTCTACCAGTCAAAGGAAAAATGAGAATGGATGTGTAAAATAGAGGAAGTTGTATGAAAAAAGGCGAAAGTACATGCTGATACTTTCTTTAACACGATTTTTATGACTAAAAGAGAAGAGAAAAGAGAAGTTTAGGCGAGATATAATAGTTTATTTAAACAGTGAAGTAAACATGTAGGACTGAGCACATTATAAAGTGTAAAAATGTTCAAAATGCAGCCGCAGAGTCTTAAAAACCCTTGGTCGACCTTGATTATGCTCTTTACTCTTTACTTTCTTTACTCTAACTCTTTAGGGGACCTATGGGGGGGCATTGTCCATTCCAGGGGGGACCGGTGCCCCCTGGAGCCCCCTCGCTGGCTCCGCCCTTGTCTGAGCTCCGCCCCTGTCTGAGCTCCGCCCTTGTCTGAGCTCCGCCCCTGTCTGAGCTCCGCCCCTGTCTGAGCTCCTGTCACTTTCATCTCAGTCCTGCATCAAAGTTACTCCATTTTGTACTTTCACTTTCTAATTTGGTTTTAGAGGAAACATGACACACTTTGACCCGAGGCTGAAACACTAAATTATTACAATTTGAAACAAGCCGAGCTTAAGCCGATCTGCGCCTCGAGCCGATGCCCTGACGCTGCCCGAGCTGAGGGAGCAGAGTTTATGATCAGGGAGGAAAGAATCTGCAGCATCTTCACACGACGCAACGTCTCATCCTCCAGAACGAGTCTGTCCACAAATAAAACGAATGTGTAGAATAAAAAAGCCTCCTGCAAACACACATGTACAGGCCTGTTTCACGAGGTTATTTTTTTAATTATTCTGTTGAAGTTTGGTTGAAAAGAAATGTCTGACTTTATTGGTTAAGTTTTGTAGAATTTTTATTTATTAATTTTGTCTGATTCAAGTTATTTCTGTGACGATTGTGAGTTTTTCTTTCATTAACCGAAGGAAACCAACAATTTTATCCACTTATGTGTGTGTATGTTCATGTGTGTATTTGTACATGTATCTCTTTTTTTTCTCTCTTTTTTCCTTCATCTGAACAGAAGCATGTTGTGTTTGATTGGCCCTGATGGAAACAGAGGTGGGACGTCATAAGTTTTCTGCTTTCCACTAATTTTTGAGCTCGAGAAAAGATCGTGAGACGTGCTTCAGGTGCATCTGTGCTCCAGATAAATACATGAATAAATAAATACACGAATACCTAAATGAACAAATACATAGATAAATAAATATATCAATAAATGAACAAATAAATAAAAAGATAAATAGATGAATAAATAAATATATAAATAAATGAACAAATAAATAAATAGATAAATAGATGAATAAATAATAAATCAATGAAAAATAAATGAACAAATAAATAAAAAGATAAATAGATGAATAAATAAATATATAAATAAATGAACAAATAAATAAATAGATAAATAGATGAATAAATGAATATATAAATAAATGAACAAATAGATAAATAAATGAATAAATAAATACATGAATAAATAAATGAACAAATACATGAATAGATAAATGGATAAATAAATGAATACATAAATCAATCAATAAATAAACAAATAAAAGAATAGATGAATAAAGAAAATAAACAAATACATGAATAAATGAATGAATAAATAAATAAATAAATAGATAAATAAATACATGAATAAATAAATGAACAAATTAATGAATAAATGGATAAATAGATGAATGAATAAATAAATGAACAAATAAATAAATAAATAGATGAATAAATACATAAATGAATAAATAAAAACCCCACACATTCACACACGTTATGCTGCACTAATCACTGCTTCGCCTGAACCTAAACCCAAACTTTAAGCTAAATGAACCTTTGCTCTGAAGGATTATCTGGACAGATTTCAGTCAGATGATGAACACTTCCGTCATGCGCTTTGTAGATTTATTACATGAACTTTAACCTTAAATAATGTTGATCTCGATTTAAATATATCACATTTATCCATTTAAAAGTCCTGTACAACACAAAAGTGACTCTTCTGAGGTTTAAGTTACGTTCTAACGCCGTTTCCTCCTTAAAAACAGACCTGGAGTCATGTTTTGTGCTTGAATAACACTTTATTATTCATCTGTAACATCTCCAAAGCTCAAAACGCTCTGTTCCACCTTGTGATGTCATGAATTGGTAGTTTTCAAGATTAACAGCTCCTTTTACCTTTAGTTCAGTAACGATAAGTGACTATTCCAGAGCTGAAATGATCCAAATTACTCTAGAAATGAAGGTGTGCGGAGTTTAAAAACACAGCGGAGCACTTCCTGTATCACCACACGATGACATCACAAGGTGGAACAGAGTGTTTTCAGTTTGAGACGAAGAACTCGGCGTAAATCTGCAGGTTTGTTTGTGTTTTAAACATGTGAGAATGAAACAAAACATCAGAAAATAGCGTAATATGGATGTTTTTTTTTTTATTTTAAATCATTTTCTTTGGATCAACATAAAAATAAATGTAAAAATGTGATGTTAAATGTGGAAATGGAGGCGTTTTGTTTAGCGTTTTTACCGATCAAAGCATAAGTCATAAGTGCAATCGTGTAAAAAGGCACATATTGAGTTTGTCTTTTAGGATTTGATAAAAAAAAATAAAATAAAAAACCGTCCTCCTCATCCATCTGCTGCCAGACTCCGGCTCTAAAAATCACTATTAATCCCAAAAACAGCTGAAAACGATTTTTCACCTGCGAAAAAAACAACTTTAGCTCCTCAGAAACCTCCCTCTGACACATCCACCTCCACAGAGCCGCGGAGGAGGAGCAGGAGGCGCAGGAGGTGCAGGTGGCGCTCCCTCAGACGCCTGAATCGGGTTCACGCGGCGCCGAGGCAGCCGCCCTGATGAGCGAAGCAGCGGGGACGGCACAGGCTCTGCCCCGTCACCATGGAGCGGCGCATTAGAGTCTCGTTTAGCACAAAAGACGCTCAGGTGCCGAGTTAGTCACGCCGCGGTCGCACGAGATGGTCTGACTTTGGTTTAATCAGCGTTCAGACTTTAGAAGATGAGACCGACTGAGACTTTAGTGTCGGAAAAATACAAAAAAATCCCCAGAACACGCCGCCATTTTGACATTTTTTGCCTGTTTTAACGTCGTTTCCTCCTCAAAAACAGACCTGGAGCTGCGTTTTGCTTCATTCACATGTTTAAAACCTGCATATTTAGGCTGAGATGCTGTTGCTTTGATGGGAATGTTCCACCGTATGGCATTACTGGCTTTACAAACGTCTCTATAGTATCGCCATGGAAACAAGCAGGTGCCAAAGTATCACGTCGACTGGCAATAAAACATCTCGAATAAAGAATAAATGTGAGATGGATGTACAGAATGTCTCTCGCAGTGGAACATTTCAGACAAAACAATAAGATCGCTATGGAAACTGGCACAAAAAAGAAAAAGTTACATAATCCATCTTTAATTATAGAAGAAAATTGTGATACTTCGTCGTAAATGGTCCATTTTACGCTATTTTCTGATTAAAAACAAGACCTGAAGTTGAGTTTTGTTTCATTCACACATGTTTAAAACACAAAACCGGCAGATTTAAGACAGAAAACGCTCTGTTCCACCTTGTGATGTCATCGTGTGGTGATACAGGAAGTGCTCCGCTGTGTTTTTAAACTTCAATCACCTTCATTTCTAGAATCATTTGGATCATTTCAGCCTCTGGAAAAGCCACTTATCGCCACTGAGCTAAAGGTAAAAGGAGATGTTCAATTGAAAACTACCACTTGATGACATCACAAGGTGGAACAGAGCGTTTTGAGCTTTGGAGATGTTACAGACGAATAATAAAATGTTACTCAAACATGTGTTAGGTCTGTTTTTGAGGAGGAAACAGCATTAGAACATGGATTAAAGCTACAAGAGTCAGTTTTGTGTGATATCGGAGCTTTAAGGAACAAGAACAAACTTCTGTACTTCACATCCATCATTTATGTATTTACTGTTTTATTGTATTTATTCATTTTCTTTCTTTATAGGCTTCTTCTTGGTAAATCTCTTGATGCATTTTATTGTTTGGATCTTTTTTTTGACTCAAAATTGGTAAAAAAAATATTAAAATTTCACCAAAATGACGAGTCTGACAGCAGCAGGGAGAGACACAAAAAATTAACTCAAAATAACAAAAAAATAACTCCAAAAATAAAAGAAATAATAAAAAGAACAAAAAAAGCCGTTTAAAATAATTAAAAAAATAAATAAAAATCTTAAAATAACTAACTAAATCAATAAGTAAAAGAATAACAAAAAAATAAATCAGTAAGTAAAAAATAGCTCAAAATAAACTTAAAATAAAAAAAAAAAAAAAAAAAAAGAATAAATAAAAAAGCCCTTCAAAATAATTCTAAAAATTAAAAAAATCTCAAAATAACAAAAAATAAATCAATAAGTAAAAAATAACTCAAAAACAACCCTTAAAATAACTAAAAAAAACCCAAACAAACCTCAGTATAACAAAAAATAAATAAATGAAAAAAATAAACAAAGCCCTCAACATAACAAAAAAAAAGAACTCAAAATAAATTTTAAAAAACAAGAAAAACTAAAAAAAAAAAAAAAAAAAAAAAAAAAACATACAAAAATAGTAATAATTAAAAAATTATAAATAAAAATTGAACTAAAATAATGAAACCCAGGATCATGTAGAGCAAGTTAATATGAACATTTAAGACCAAAATGACGAGTCTGACAGCAGCAGTTGGAGAGAGGGGACACGGTTTTTACATAGAAAGTGAATTGGAGCCATAAGCGTGTCCAGACTCACTTCGTCTTTGGCCGCAGAGGCAGGTTCGCTCTGTCCATTCACACATACAGTCTCTGCTCTTTATTCACGGAGCTCAGTTCACACAAACATCGTGTCCAGCCTCGTGTTTCTCTCCGACACCGACACATATTGAACACGATGAGGCTGAAGCGCGTCGGACCTTTGTATGTGTCTCATGACTCCGCAGCATCACGCCGTGTTTTAAACAGCAATCCCATTTGAATCCCCCGGAGTTTCCAGACGTGCTCCTCTTCGTTAAACATGTGCCTCACACTGATGCTAACCTCATTCTCGTTCCTCCAGAGTCCTGCCGTGTATGTTTCTCCGCTCTATGTTTATACTCGCTCCAGGCTTTTTAACTCCATAAACAACTCCTAACGATGTCTAGATCCCATTTTCTCTGTTTGCAGCAACAAAAGACGAATTAATAAAAGAAAATCAAAACTTCGAGGCGAGTTTGGAGCGTACTTTGGGCTGTTATCTGTCCGAGCAGCCGGAATATTAAACCACTGATATTTATAAAAGAAAGTCCGATGTTTTATTTGCGGTGTGGCTCGGAAACTTGACAAAAACATTTGGTCGTGCAAGATAAACAAGAACAATAGACACTGAAAAAATCCCAAATGAAGTGAGCGCTAAGCAGGAAGTACGGTACGACTCCATGTATTTTGACGGTTTTTAAAAAGTAGCAGCAGGACGAGTAAATTCAACACGTCGGAGGAATTTGAGGATACGAGACACGGCGTTTTCAGCTGAAGAAAAGCAGATTTTACTTTCAGTTGTTTCTTAAATCGTGCTCTGTCCGGTGAGACTTTGCATTAGCATTAAAAAAAAAAAAGGCTGAACCGGGAAACAGGAAGTAGTTTTCACCTTAAACTAGACTTATGACGAACTTAACACTTACAATATTGTTCCAAATGAAAACGAAAACTTTATGGACTTATAAACGAAGAGGAAATAAAATATTAAATGTACAGTGTGGCCCAAAAGTCACTGACACTTTTAAATCTTCAGTAGCTCCTATAATTCTTAAGTTATACTCACCAAATTTTAGCAGTAGATAAACTCAACCTTGAGATTTTTAGCAATATATACGGTTATAATTGTTCACTTACACTTGAACTTATCACTACTTAAACTAGGGGAAGTAAAATAATGTTTTTTAAGTGTCCACCATTTTGTGTTTGTCTCTGAACAGCCTGATCCAACACACTTTACAGAACATTTAAAACATTTCTGGGCTTATGTCTCTTATTTGATCCTGGATATTACGTTTGAAGCGGTTTATTGTCTGAGTTTATTCACAAACACCTTTTCTTTAAGATAGACCCACAGGAAGAAATCAGGACGAGTCAGGTCTGTGGAGATCACACACTGCCCCCTGTGGTTTGTGAATTTGACCCATGTGACTCGAAGTACCACTGTACAATGAGGGTTCGTTCCTCGGTGCTGTATTTGCTCAGATTAATGTCGGAAGAGTCGTTCTAAATGCTCTGAAAAAATCAAAGAAAAATATTTAGAAACAAAAGATTTATGAATGTTTTTCAACTGTCAGTGACTTTTGGGCCACCCTGTATAAGTACATTTTCTTACAGGTATTACCAACACACAAGAGCCATCTAGTGGTCAAACAAGTGAACTGTAACATGTATATTTTTGCTGATGAACCTCCCCCTTAAGATTCAGCTCGTTTCTTTCGTCATTGAAAAAAAACAGGCGTTAAAAAATACAAAAACATTTCAACATTTTTACAAAGTTCACACAGATTTCTGCACTAAAAACAGCTGCTTTTGATAATAAAACTGAAAGTACTTCGTGTAATAATCGTAATTGCTTCAAATATGCACCAGGAAACTGCCGATGTTCTTCTGGTGGAATTCGACCTGCGGCAGATCCTCGTGCAGCTGTTTGTCGTCCATGAGCAAAGCCGTTTTATAGAGTCTGAAACCTTCTCGTGAGACGTCGTTTTGCCTAAAATGTTCCACGTATCGTCATAAAACTTAACAATCTCCAAAGAGACGAGCGAGTGACACCACCAAACCGATTATTTGGCGTTTTAATCACACTGTGGAACATTTCAGACGTTGAATAGCACTTTATTATTCGTCTGTAACATTGGCAAAGCTCGAAATACTCCGTTCCACCTTGTGATGTCATGAAGTGGTAGTTTTCGAGATGAACAGCTCTTTTTACTTTTAGTTCAGTAACGATAAGTGACTATTCCAGAGCTGAAATGATCCAAATTATTCTAGAAATGAAGGTGAAAACACAGCGGAGCACTTCCTGTATCACCACACGATGACATCACAAGGTGGAACAGAGCGTTTTCAGTTTGACAGAAGAACTCGGGGTAAATCTGCAGGTTTGTTTGAGTTTTAAACATGTGAGAATGAAACAAAACATCAGAAAATAGTGTAATATGGACGTTTTTTTTAATTTTAAATCATTTTCTTTGGATCAACATAAAAATAAATGTAAAAATGTGATGTTAAATGCGTAAATAGAGGCGTTTTGTTTAGCGTTTTTACCGATCAAAGCTCAGTCAGTCACAGGTTCACGAGACAAACAGCGAAACTTTAGCGCAGAACAAGCCCGAATCTCTGAGGAAACATCGGACACAGTAAAATCTCCTGAAGCGCAGACGAAAAGACGAAGAGACCGGCTCCACAAACTCGTATTTTTGAAATGTAAATGACAAAAGGAGATTCTGAAGAACACTTTTGCTCGAGGGCTGTGAAGGTGGCACTTCTGCTGAAACTCTCCTCTTCATGTTCATGCAAAACGAACACACTTTCACAGAGATGGAAAAACAAAAGTCCAAATCCTTTGTTCTGAACTCAACCTTTGTTTGTTTCCCCAGAGCGACGCTTCGGTCTTTAAACCCTCCAACTTTTACGTTTCATCATGAGCTGAGGTTGTGTCGCTGCTACAAAACATGTGAACAGAGGCTGGATATTACGTCTAATCTTTCTACTTCCATCTTTCAAAAACATGTTCAGCTGTCGTCACTTTGTTAAAGCTGCTCTGTGGAACTTTTCTAGTGGAGATGTTCCTGCTTTGCCCTGAACGTCTCACACAGACGTGTATCTCAAACAGGATCTCCTCTCCACAGATCTCCAACGTGGAACTTGAGCTCGTCTCCATGGAGATGAAGGGATTTTTTTTTTAAATGTCAAATTTTTATTTTTTGCATAATAACAAATTTTTATTGTTTGCAAAAAAAACAAAAACAAACCCCCCCCCCCCCTTAAAAAAAAAAAAAAAAAAAAAAAAAAAAAAAAAAAAAAAAAGCCCTCCCCAAGCTCCGCATGTACAAAATACAGAACTGAATACAAACTCACATCTATCTATCCATCTATCCATCCTTCTATGCATCCATCCATCTATCCATCTATCATCTATCCATCCATCTATCCATCCATCCATTTATCCATTTAAAACGACTGAACCATCAAGACGCTCCACAAACACGAGCATGACCTCACAAGAACTCAAAGAGTCTTCTTACTGTGAAGAAAAGACCTGATGAAAGATCGATCATGTTATTTATGATGAGCCGTGTTCTCCTAGCCATCCATCTGTCCCTCTGACCTCTGACCTCGGACCTCGGACCTCGGACCTCGGACCTCGGACCTCGGACCTCGGACCTCGGACCTCTGACCTCTGACGCTCTTTACTTACTCGCCCCAGAGACACATTGCTGCAGAGAACTGGACTGAACCTGTGGACGCTTAAAGAACAAATGTGGACACACAGAAGATGTAGAAAATATAGAGAACATACAGAACATACAGAACATATATAACACATACAGAACATGTAGAACACATAGAGAACATACAGATCACACACAAAACAAACACCAGCGTTCTGCAGAACACGAAGAACATGTAGAACATACAGAATATACAGAACACAGAGAATGTACAGAACACACAGAACACGCTGAACACGCAGGACACACAGAACACACAGAACACACGTGTCAGTGTCTGCACAGGCCTCTCGTTGAAGCTCAGACGTTGCTCTGGTCGACTGGAGTCAGGAGGCGTCAGATCTGAGTCTTTTGGTTTATTTCCTGTTTTAGTCTCTAGATTCTGGCCAAACACTGAGGCTCGTGCTGCTTTTTAATGATCATCACCTTCAAAAGAAAAGACCAGGTACACGTCTGAAATCATCGAGCGTTTTATACTTAAATGAATTATTGTGAACAGTAAAAGAAACGTTTGATCTGCTCATGTCTGACACTTTAAACTCTTTTTTAAAATACTGTAGAAAATTAAAGGAAAACACCAAAATCAAGTTCATGTTTCAGATGTGATCGATCGTCATTAATCACAATTACAGAGAAAATTGGATTTGAAGGAGAAAAGAGTTTTTAAATAATGTGAGTTTGAGGCTGTGATTGTTGATTTGAGCCCAGAGTTCTCCTCGGGGCAGCTGTGGTACTCCTCCTCCATGAGTCACTGTTGTTTATGCTCCAGCACTTTTCCAGGAAATAAACCCAAACGAGGACAAAGACCCGGATCCGAACAGCAGCAGGTCTGTGTCACAGATAAAAGTTAATCTGAAGATCACCTCATGCGACGAGAACAACCAAAGTGATTCTCCCAATAAACCTGTTACTAAGTTTATCCTTTTTTTTTCCAATTCAAACTTAAAATTAACAAAGTGCTTCAAATCAAATCCACAGAAAACATGATCCACAGGAAAAAAACACCAAGAAATCCTGTCGAGCTGGTGTTAAAACTGCAAAAAACTGACAGGATCCGGCAGGAAGAGGGCGCTGTTCTATAGTCTGGGTACTGACACAGAGAGCAGACAGAGGAGGCGCAGAGAGCAGACAGAGGAGGCGCAGAGAGCAGACAGAGGAGCAAAAGAGAGCAGACCCAGAGGCGCAGAGAGAGCAGACAGACAGAGGCGCAGAGAGCAGACAGAGGAGGCGCAGAGAGCAGACAGAGGAGGCACAAAGAGCAGACAGAGGAGGTACAGAGAGCAGACAGAGGAGGTACAGAGAGCAGACAGAGGAGGCACAGAGAGCAGACAGAGGAGGCGCAGAGCGATGCAACAGTCCTCACTATAGTGCAAAGAAAAGGTTCATAGACTTCAATGTAAAGTCAGTAATGATGAGAAGTGGCCTGCAGAGCTGCTCCTTCTTCAGAGCGATCCTCAAACACCGGAGTGACGGCTCCTTCTTAAATCTTCACTATAACAAACAATAAAAGTCGATTTGGTGGCGCCGTGACCTTTGACCCCGCGCCCTTCACGCCGGTCGGGTTTGCGTGAGGCGGCGTGACCTTTGACCCCGCGCCCTTCACGCCGGTCAGGTTTGCGTGAGGCGGCGTGACCTTTTGACCCCGCGCCCTTCACGACGGGGTCGGGTTTGCGTGAGGCGGCGTGACCTTTGAACCCCGCGCCCTTCACGGCGGTCGGGTTTGCGTGAGGCGGCGTGACCTTTGACCCCCGCGCCCTTCACGCCGGTCGGGTTTGCGTGAGGCGGCGTGACCTTTGACCTCGCGCCCTTCACGCCGGTCGGGTTTGCGTGAGGCGGCGTGACCTTTGACCTCGCGCCCTTCACGCCGGTCGGGTTTGCGTGAGGCGGCGTGGGCGTCTCGGGGCCGACGGTGTCACTCTGCATTAGCGCCGGGCTCCGCGCCGCTTCTCCTGAGAGACTCACATCAGAACCTACAGAGTCACGGCTCCTTCAAAAGAGCCGGATCCTGATCCGTCCAGTGAAAAGCAGCTCTGAGCTTCTACGAGACTCGAAGGTTTCAGCTCCTGGTTAGAGGGACGACTCTTTCACTTTGGATTTTACGTCGGTTTGGACCAGAGCGTCTCGTGTTGCTCTTTTCAGTTTTATTTTCTGCTCTGTGACGGTTTATGTTCGTGTTATTCTGTTGCATTTTCCCTGAGATCCAGAAAAAACACGTGAGTCGGTGAATCTCCATGTTTTCTGAATGATTGACAGGTGGATTAGCCAATCAGGGACAGGCATCGGGAATAATAAAGGAAAAAATATCACGGAGCTGAAAAACATGGAGGATTTCTGCAGAATCTATGAGCAAAGCCTAAACTCTTAATCTAAGACGAGGTAAATTAGATTTTATTTGTAAATCAAGCCTAAAAAATCTGGATGATCATGATTGACCAACTTTGAGACACGATGAAGAATGAAAGGACCAGACTGATTTTAATCTGTAGAAATGTTGGATCAGTTTAAAAACCTGGTCCAACTCTGGACACCTGAGGATTTAACTAGAACTTTTAAAATATTTCATTTTCACCACCTGTTTCTTTTACACTTATCTGTTCCTTCCTCCCTCGGTTCCTCCCTCGGTTCCTCGGTTCCTCCCTCCCTTCCTCGGTTGGTTCCTTCCCTCCTTCCTCGGTTCCTTCCTTCCCTCCTCGGTTCCTTCCTTCCTTCCTTCCTTCCTCGGTTCCTTCCTTCCGTCCTTGGTTGGTTGGTTCCTTCCTTCCTCGGTTCCTTCCTTCCTTCCCTCCTCGGTTCCTTCCTTCCCTCCTCGGTTCCTTCCTTCCCTCCTCGGTTCCTTCCTCGGTTCCTTCCTTCCTCGGTTCCTTCCTCGGTTCCTTCCTTCCTCGGTTCCTTCCTCGGTTCCTTCCTTCCTCGGTTCCTTCCTCGGTTCCTTCCTTCCTCGGTTCCTTCCTTCCTTCCTTCCTCGGTTCCTTCCTTCCTTCCTCGGTTCCTTCCTTCCTTCCTCGGTTCCTTCCTTCCTCCCTCGGTTCCTTCCTTCCTTCCTTCCTCGGTTCCTTCCTTCCTCCCTCGGTTCCTTCCTCCCTCGGTTCCTTCCTCCCTTCCTTGGTTCCTCCCTTCCTTGGTTCCTTCCTTCCTTCTTCCTTCCTTCCTTCCTTCCTTCCTTCCTTGGTTCCTTTCTTCCAATTCATTAATCTTACAAAGAAAAGATGATTTGTACCAGATTTAGCTGTTTCCATGTGCAGAATCTGAGCAGATGAACACATAAAAAAAACACATTCCAATTAACAATTACAATCTCTGAGGGAGGAAACTCATCTAAACACTTCCGCCATCTTGTCCTTTTGCTCATTACCCAAAGCTCTCTTCACGCTCGTTTTTTTTCACCTTTTCAATCAAAATACTTCCCGATTTGGGCCAGTTCTGAGCTCAAATAAAAGAAAAGAGTCACAGGGAGGACATCTGTTGTAAAGATCTGTAAAATAAATCCACACGAGAGGAACGTGGAGAAAGAACAGACGCCATGTTTAATATTCGACCTGTATTTCTAGCCGTTAAACAGGGGTTTGTGTGAATATAATGTTACTTTTGTGTAGAACATACCTCTTGAACTGGTGGGTGTGGGAGTATTTGAAAGCGAGGTTATGTAAGCGCCGTGACATACTGAGGTAATAAAGGGAAGAACGTTCAAATGGGAAATGTGAAAATGAAGCACAGAACAGTAATTATTACATTAGATTTGAGCGTTTCCGCCGACTTCCTGCCAAATGTAGAAGTACAAATACTGAGCTCTTTAAACAAATATGTACAAATCTCTGTCTATTGAGCCGCTTTGTGGAAGTGAATAGAAGAATACAAGACTCACAAAGGAACTTTTCTTCACCTGCAGAGCCACAGACAGGTCATCGCTTTGCCTGGAATGTTCCACAGTCTGGCATTAATGTATCTAGTGCATGTTTTCTATTACAGAAGAAGAACCGTCTAAAAAACATTGAAAAACCTTCTTACGTCTCCTGTTTGCTCCCTGCAGATAAACAGTGATGAAGAATACTCTAAAAATACATGTACTTACATTATAGTATAAGTAGTACAAGTATTCTGCATGTAGTAACAGAAAACTGAAAACTTATGTATTTAATGACTAATCACCTGGATATAAAGCTTAAATTTAACGAGGAGCAGAGCTGAGACGATTTGTTCAGAACAAACTCAAGTGTTTTTATACATGACACAAAGATTTACTGAAACAGGAAACTTTCAAATCAGCAGGACAGTAACCTCCTGCACCTCCTGCACATGCACCTCCTCTACACACACACACACACGCACCTCCTGCACATGCGGCACCTCCTCTAGACACACACACGCAGCACCTCCTGCACCTCCTGCACACGCGGCGCCTCCTGCACAGACAGCACTCCTGCACATGCACCTCCTGCACATGCACCTCCTGCACCTCCTCTACACACACACACCTCCTGCACATGCGGCACCTCCTCTAGACACACACACACACACACACACACACACACACACACACACCTCCTGCACCTCCTGCACATGCACCTCCTCTACACACACACACACACCTCCTGCACCTCCTGCACATGCAACTCCTGCACAACACACACACACAGCACCTCCGGCACACACACACACACCACCTCCGGCACACACACACACACCTCCTGCACCTCCTGCACATGCAACTCCACACACACACACACACACACACACACACACACACACACACACACACACACACACACACACACACACACACACACACAGCACCTCCTGCACACACACGCACCTGCACACACACGCACACGCACACACACACACACACACACGCACCTCCTGCACCACCACACACACACACACCACCTCCTGCACACACACACCACCTCCTGCACACACACACACACACACACACACACACACACACACACACACACACACACACACACACACACACACACACACACACACACACACACACACACACACACACACACACACACACACACACACACACACACACCTCCTGCACACACGGCACCTCCTCTGAGCAGACTGAGGTTTGCTCCTCTTATACAGCTCATCCCTTCACTGCTCTCTCTCTGCAGCTCCGGTGACTTTCAGCACGTTCAATAATTTTGTTAAAACTTATTGCAAACAAAACAGTGTAAATCTTTATTCTGTCAAATATGTTAAAAATAAAACTACATTAATTCATCCGTATCAGCTGTGGAAAAATAATTAAATACAAAAAGCTAAAATATTTGGACCCAACCTCCTCGGCTCACAGTGGTCTGACCCGGAACCTTCTTAAAGTGCCCTGGTTCCGGGGGGGACTCATTTACCTGGAACACCTAAGATGGCCGACAGCTTCAACAATACACAACCACTTCTATCAATACAACGTTTTAAACTTCTTTACAGTAACATGGTCCGATCAGAGTACTGCGCTCTTAGTACTTTAAAATATAATGCAAGTTGATGTAAAAGTATTGAGAGTAAAGACACAACATAGGATAAAAAACAGCTTTATATTTGTTCTCTGTTATCAATCCAACACCATCACTGACAGGTGAAAAAACACAAGAAAACACACAGAAATAAAATAACTAAATAAATAAATCACACATGCCTCACCACAAAAGCTGCGGTTTGTACGAGGGTCATGCAATAAATAAGGTGATTTTTTTCGGTATAAGGAATAATACAATAATACAGATAGAACCTTACTTTTTTTTTACTTCTTTTTCACATGGATTTAAGTTCTTTTGCAGATTAAAAAAACCTTTAAGAGTTTTGGCAATTACAAAGAAGCATGCTCCAGGATTGAACAGAGGTCAGTTATCAAGTTTTTGGTTGCAGAAGGGAGAAAACCAGTTGAAATTCATAGATAAATCTCAACTGTGTTTGGTGCCACATGTTTCAGCCGAAAAAATGTCTACAAGTGAGCTAAATCGTTTAAAGAAGGATGGAGCAGGAGGCCCACAGAAGTGAGGTCTCCTGAGGTGATCGACTCAGTCAGTGACCTCATTCAGTCTGACAGAAGGGTGGACAGTGGGCGGCATCGCAAGGACTTTGAGTTTATCTGTTGGCACAGCACACAAAACTGTCCATGATGACCTTGGCGACTCGAAGGTCAGCTGCCGGTGGTGCCAAAAACGACAAAGAACAAACGCAGGGGTCATCAGTCAGGAGGAGTCATCTCGCAAGGCCTCACACCGCAGCCCAAATGGTGCAGACCATCAACGAGCCGGGCTGGGAACTGCTCCCTCGTCCCCCTTACAGCCCAGACCCTTCACACTTTCACCTGTTTGGTCCCTTGAAAACGTTCACGAGAGGCACAGAGTTTGAAAGTGACGAAGTCAAAAGTGTTGTGAGCGACTCCAAGGATTTTTACAGATGGAAAAAGTGTGTCACAGTGCTGGGAGACTGCGTTGAAAAATAAAAAAGTAAGCTTCTATCTGTGTTAGAACCAAAAAATTCACCTTATTTATTGAATGACCCTCGCATTTCTCATGGATTCTGCAGTTTGAAGCATGAATTATGTGATTAACTCCTGCCGTGTAATTCTTTGATTTGAGAAAAGTAATTGTACTCTGTTCTGGTGCAGTTTGGTGGTTTTCAGTCTTCTTAGTACATGTTTTCAGATACTTCCCAACACTGCAGATAGATCCGTTTACTGTGGAACATTGACATCTCCATGGAGACGAGTAGAAGCAGAAACGTGACACAGAGCAGGTCCGTCGACAGAAACTTAGGGGCCCGGGGCGAGGAACCTCATGTAAGCCCCCCGCCCTGTTATAAAATAGGAAGAGGGTTCAATTGTGGGCCCTAAAACCGCCCCCTTCATCCCCCCTGACAGAGAGCACCTTTAAGTAAAACATTTAAATTATTACATTTATTTGAGCGCATATGTTTGGATGATTACCTCACGTGTTTTATTAATGCTGCGTTCCTCCACTTTGCTTTATTCAAACAATTGTGAGATACGTCGTCTTTGTGATTAGCTGATTTTCTCCCCTTCCCCTCTTCTTCGAAAAGGAAATTATTTAATTAGCTTGCCCTTTCGCAGAGCTTAACCTTTGGAAATGTCAGGTGAGGGTTTTTAAAATAAGTGAGTGGTATTTTTGGAGCGTCTCTTCTCTTAAACTGCTTATGACGGTCCACAGACGAGAGCTGGCAGTGACGGGCCTCGCTCAGCTCCATCTGTCAGGTTTTACAACGATGTCTTTGTCAGGCAGCGGTGGAGATATGTACAAGTAGTATTTTTAGACATCTGTACTTTAAATACATTTTACACCAGGTACTTTTTAGTTTAGTACATTTGAGAGCTGATATATGTACTGTCTGCTCCACTCAAACCCTGTAAAGAAGTGACGTCACCCACAGCGTTCAGCTCCAAATGAAGCTCACCGACGCTAGCAGTTATAGCGGCTAATTTAGAGCCGAGTTTCATATTACGAATTCTGACGAGTATCATAGTAACCAAAGAGCCAATCAGGAGCGAGGTTGTTGACAGTAACGCCCCTTCCCGCCCACACCGCTGGTTTAGCAGGGAGCGAGCGCTTAGCAACGCTGTCAATCAAGCCTGTTGCTAACGCTAACAGGCGCGACGTCGGGGAAAGAAGGACCTGACACACACAGAAAAAAAAAAACTCAAAATACCACAAAAAAAAAAAGAAAAAATAAACTCAAAATAACAAAAATAAATAAATGAAGTCAAAACTAAAATAAATAAACTCAAAATAACAAAAAATAAATAAAACAAGATAACAAAAAAAAAAATAAAATAAACTCAAAATTAAAAAAACAAACTAAAACTCAAAATAATAAAAATAAATAAACTCAAACAAAAAAAAAAAAAAAAATGAAGAAAATAAACTAAAAAAATGTATTAAAAAAACTCAAAATAACAACAACAAAAAGAAAACCTAGGATCATGTAGAGGGTTAATACAAACATTTAAGACCAAAATGACGAGTCTGACAGCAGCAGGCGCAGAGAGAGGGGACAGAGTTTATCAATGTAAAGTGAATTGGAGCCAGAGTTGACTGAGCTGGAAGCGCGCCAGTTCTCACTTGCTATTTAGAACGTGGCAGCTAGCAGTTTGGCTTTGTCCCTTCAGGGCCGGCTCTAGCCTTCAGGGGCCCCTGGCAGTGGCTGTACCTGGGCTCAGATGTTGGTGACTCACATTTTCAACTTTATGACCTGCTCTCATCACCTTGTCCAGTTATGTTTCCATTTATAGGATCAAAAGACTGAAATATTTTAATCCAACTTGTAAAACAGCCATTCAAAAGAACCTCAGGGACCTCAGCCGGGGGAACACACAAAAACATATAGAAGCAAAATATCTACTGGATACATTAAAAAAACAAATTTAATCTTTATAGAGATATTTAGGCTGCTGTATTATTTTGAATATAAATGTATGGGCTCTTGGGGGCCCCCTGGTGGCCTTGGGGCCCTCAGCAGCTGCTTAGTCTGATTATAGGCTGGACCGGCCCTGCCATGTATATATACACAAAGTCAATGTCAAGTACTTTTCATACGTTTTGAGGGGTTATTTTTACCATATTCGTGGAAACATCCTGACTCAAGTTTAAGAGTTCAACTTCGGCTTTGAGCAGAACAAAAAATACAGAAAATTCATGAGAAAAATGAAGAAAATGATTGGTATTGTTACTGTTGAAAAAAATAGTGTGTCATTTTTAATCAATATCACGACATTTACACTTTAAACAAATGAACAACACTTACAACACTTTTACTTTTTACTCTTAAAGTACATTTTTAAACAGATACTTTAATACTTTTACTTACATGGGGGAAAAAAATCTTTACTTTTACTTGAGTAACTTTTTACCTCTGCATCTGTATAACTTGTACTTAAAGTTACAAAACTGAGTACTTCATCCCTCACTTTTACCAGGTGATGAGTGAGCACTTCATTTTATTTGATTTTTGGTTTTATTTTGGAACAATCTGACCTTAGACCGGCCGTCCACTTCCCTCTTCTCTCGGCTCTTTTGCTCCATAGACTCGATCCATCCTGGTCCATCTCCTCCTCCTCCTCCTCCTCCGTCGTCAGCACCGGGAGCCGTCGTTAGTGATCATCAGCCTTCACGTCAGATAAACGAGCGGCTTTATTGCAGGTTTATTGCAGGTTTATTGCGGGTGCAGCGGCAGCGCCACCACTGGTCACTTTAGATTGAAATAAATAAGCCATTTTGCGAGACACATGAACATGCAGAGTGAATGTGCTCTCTGTCGCCGGGGATCGGATCAGGCGGGTGACACATCTGGCGCACTTCAGAACAAGAAAAAAAAAACAGAAATGTGAAAGTTTAATGACTGTAAGAGGAATACGGTGTTCGGGAAAAGTAATGGGGGGAAGTGAACAAAACGCCACCAGCAAATGATGATTTTAGCTAAACAGATGAACACTTTCAGATTGATGTCGGACCAGACGCCCTGACCATGCGCAGGGGCTTGTGGGTAAAATGGCTCTGCTGGACTCGTGTATAAGGAAAGTGGATTGTGTCAGGTGAATCCTCCAGCTCCACATACAGCGGTGTTGGTAAATAATGCACTGTGCATCTGCAGCACGGCTCCATGTTTAATTCACCGCAGAGAGACGCCTGCTGCCACTCACCGGGAGCAGGACCAGCCTCGACGACGCGCTGTCACTTCCACTCACATTTAAAATCAATGTTTATTATCGTGTGAGCTCATTAGCGACGAGCTCGGGAAGTTTTCATGTTCACATTCTCCTTAAAGGGCCAATATTACATCATTTTATGAGCTATGTGGGGAGGAAAAGTTGTGTTTTTTGTTTCATTCACACACGTTTAACACAAACAAACCTGCAAATTCAGGCTGAGTTCTTCTCTCAAACAAGAAAACACTCTGTTCCACCTTGTGATGTCATGTGGTGATACAGGAAGTGTTTTTAAACTCCACACACCTTCATTTCTGCAGATCTCTACTGAACTAAAAGGTAAAAAGGAGCTGTTAACTTGAAAACTACGAGCGTTTTGAGCTTTGTAGATGTAGATAGACTAATAAAAAAGGAAAATAAAACAACTCCAGGTCAGTTTTTGAGGATGTAACATTATAAACATGGCTTAAAGCTCAGAAAAGAGTCCATTTTGTGTAATACAGGACATTTACGGTTCTGCAAAACACCTGCAAACACCTGCAAACACCTGCAAACACTGGCAAAACCTGGGAGAGACACCTGAAACACCTGCAAACACCTGCAAACACCTGGAAACACCTGGAAACACCTGGAAACACCTGGAAACACCTGGCTTTTATTAAGTTTACACCTGCTCTTGTGTTTTTCTTAATAGCCTTAATATTTTTGCTGTATTAGTTTCCATTTTTATCATCGTGTTGTCTGTAAACTCCAGCTCTTTGGTCGCCTCAGGATGTTTTAAATTTTGCCTTTTACCTATAAATTTTAAATATTTACTACCATTTATTATATATTCACCATTTCAATCAGAATATTTCCTAATTTGTGCCAGTTTCAAGCTCAAATAAATAAAAGCATCGTCATCTGTTGTAAAATAAATGCACATAAGGAAAGAACGGACGCCATCTTTAATATTTGAACTGTATTTCTATGTATTTTCTGTTTTCTCCTTCACATCAGGAGCAGGACTCAAAGCTCATGATTTATTTGGCGTGTGAGCCGTGTAAGCGCATAAATCCAGGTTAGGCATGAATCTAATGTCGTTTTTCTATAAAACAAACAACAAAAACGAAAAATAGGAGCTCCATTTGAGTCTTTTTTGAATATTTGGTATATTTTATTGGCCCTTTTTGGAGGATCATGTACATTTTAGTGCCACAAAATAAATATTCTTTTGGCGTGACATAAATACTGTAATGTTTTTTTATTTTATTGAGGTGGAAGGACGATGACCCTCCTTCACTCTCAGTGGTTACAGGAGCTCATGTCCTGTCTAAAGCGGAAAAAAAATTGATTTATTCAAACAAAATATCGGTGCATTTGAGAAAACATGGGGCTGTTTCTTACACTTGTCCCCAGCTCTTTACAAAGAAAGACCGGCTGCAGCGTAATACGTGAATAAATCCAGCTCCTGGTTTTACCCGAGAACTGTCCCGACTTATACAGTGGAATAACTCAACTGAAAGCATTCTGATTCTTATGACATTAAATGGATCTATAATGCAACAAACCAAGCAAAAACAATATCACTACAGAGACAAGGCTGTCACCAGAAGAAAAGTTACACAGTGCAGCTTTAAAGTGTCTTCAAGGAAAATGTAGCTGAAGAAATGTATAAAGCAAGAGTAAAGTAGGACGATAACCAGGTCGACAAGAGGTCCATAGGTATATTTCAGCGAGTGATTCACCAATCCAGCTCTTTTAGGGCCGATACCGATACCAATGATCCAGCTTTAAGTATCAACCGATACTCGACATCAACCAATACCAGTGTGGAGACTGAAACAGCATTATTTTTCCTTAAAACAAATATAAAACACGACAAAACTGATCCAAATGTGTTATAGACGGTTGTGTAAATAAAAGTTCAAACATTAAGAGACTTTCTGGGACAAATACGACCAGGAAAGAGTCGTATTTATGAGTCTGCCCAACCCGACCAAATCCAACCAAGCAAATTTCTCAGTATCGGCGCCGATTTTGGAAACTAATATCGAATCTGTCCATCCTAATTTCAGCCATAAGTAAACTGCATCCGCACGACTCGGCACGACTCGGCACGACTCGGCACGACTCGGCACGACTCGGCACGACTCGGCACGACTCGGGCACGACTCGGCACGACTCGGCACGACTCGGCACGACTCGGCACGACTCGGCACGACTCGGCACGACTCGGCACGACTCGGCACGACTCGGCACGACTCCCACATGTCCACAGCATTAGCATCAGATCATTAGGCAACACGCTATTGTCCAACCTACTAAAAACTGAACACGCAATCATGAAAGTGGACCATAGCGCCATCTTGCTGCGAGTCAAGTCAAGGTATTTTAAAACACAGCTCATCCCAGCCCCGACACAAGTATTTCTGTTCATAATTTACATAAACACATGATTTTTTTTTCCTTTACAATGTCTCGAGATCTTCAAACACAGTAATGAGCAAAGTATCAAATCCAGCACCTGGTGTAAAGGTTTTGTTTTACACTTTGTTCTTTTTCTTTATGTTTCTGTATCATTAGTTCTTGTAATTTGATCATTTGAAAACTAAACTATTTGGTGTGGAGAGCGTTTGACAAAGACAAAATGCAAAGTATAAACAATAACCACGTGCAGATGTTTAGAATGGAGTTTTAAAATTCACTTTCCATGGATGAACTGCGGCAAAAACGCTGGATTTGGACGATTTCGAGCGTGTTTGGACCACGCCGCAGCGGAGTCAGTCCCTTCACAATAACACGTTCTTCCAGCGGCCCCGTCGTATCGCGCAGTTTGGACATTTTTCCTAATACAATTACAGCCGTGCCTGCAGAAGCCCCCTGAGCTCCGTGCTCCTCCGACTCCAGCACGGTGACAGCTCTCGATGACAATATGGAAATGTGTGTGAGGGAAAAGCACATTTACATTACACTCCATATTCCAAGGTGATGTTCGTGGGTGATTTGTATTAGAAAAATGCTTGGATCTCATTGTCTTGCAGGTGCGCCTCCCGGTCCTGGCCTTGTCAAGATCTTGTCAGTGGCGTATGAGAAAATCCTGCAGTGGAGAACGGGCTCGGTCTGTGGCAAAACACTCGATTTCAGCTCGCGCAGCTAAACGCCACTATTAGGCATTCCACTAAGTATTGCATTATCTTAATTGGGGTTTTATTTGTCAAATGAATGCACAGAAAAAGCTGACGTAACATAATGCTGCAAATCCCATTCTGTATTGATTGACAGGGGGAGATTCAGCCCAGGCGATGGCTTCCTGCACTATCAGAGCGCGCTGCCGACTTATTTGCATCGGAAAGTGAGGCCATTTTACTGGGAGTAATTAGTTAAGCTCCCCTGACTTTGGAAATTTAATTGCAGGTAGAGCAGAACTGGCTAACAATGGACCAGCTCAAGCGTTGCGTCGAGAGAAAAATACAGAAAGACGAGGAAACAAACAGCCGAGTCGCAGCGTACGAGCTCGTGACATTCGCCAGCTAAAACAGGAGCGGGTCTGGTGATACTTTGATCCATTTTAGACATGCAATATTCATCTGGCAAGCTGCTAAATGTTTGATTCTAACTGCGGAGATGTGCGGTGCATTATAAAGAACGTGGCTGTTTACCGTTAATCATGTGCTGTTGACTTAAAGCTGGATCTTTGGGGTTTGTGACCTTGGAGCCCGCCACACTTTCACTGTATGTCACCAGTCAAAGTGAAAGACATTAGCTTAATGGCATGCAGCTAAATATCCATTACACTGATGTAGGCTCCAAGGTAAATGTTTGTCTTGATAGCAGTGTTTGAAAGAGGCGTGTAAAAAGGGACGGTTACGATATTGTTTGGCGTCATATCCATCTCAATCTGAAAAGTAGGATGCGCTGGGTAAAGGTTTGTCTGCACGGAGATGGTCACTTTTATATAGCTTTACGTTAAAAAAACACTCATCCTTTTCACACATTCATACACCAGTGTAAGCAGACGCCAGAAATGCTAATGTAGAGAGCGGGATTCGAACCGCCAACCTTCAGATCAGTGAATAAACCCTCTGCCAACCAAAGAAACAACGTTAAATCTGACAAATGGACAAGAAGAAGTTGCAGGAGTGAAGACATTTCGCTGCTCATCCAAGCCGCTTCTTCAGTTCTTTTCGTCCAGTTGACAGATTTAAGTTTGTCTTTCGGTTTGAAGAACGTTAATTCACTGATCTGAAGGTTGGCCGTTTGAAACTCGTCATTAAAACAAAAAAAAAAATCTTCGGTTGAGCGCTTCAGATTCACCGACCACAAGTTGGCGTCGTCTTTTACTACAACTGAGAAACGACACAGACACTTCCAACTAAGCCACTGTCGTCCCCAGTACGTCATTAAACATGTATCTCCATGAAAACCAGCAGGGGGCGCCACAGAGCCAATACAGGTCAGAACTGACCCGGATTATGATAAGAATAAGAATGTTTTCAGTTGGTTTGTTGCATTATAGATCAATTTAATGTCACACAGTGGAATATTCCAAGCAAAAACAATATCACCATGGAGACAAGGCAGAAGAAAAGTTACACAGTGCAGCTTTAAGTGTTTAAGTGTCTTCAAGGAAAATGTAGCTCAAGAAAAGTATAAAGCAAGAGTAAACTAGGGCTATAACCAGGTCCTGGGTTCAACATGACAAAGGTACATTTCAGCGAGTGATTCACCAATCCGGCTCTTTTAGTGCCGATACTGATACTACAGCTTTAAGTATCAACCAATACCAGTGTGGAGACTGAAACAGCATTATTTTTTTCCATAAAACAAATATAAAACAAGACAAAACTGATCCAAATGTGTTCTAGACGTGTTATTTCACTACAGAACAGTTGTGTAAATAAAAGTTCAAACATCAGGAGACTTTCTGGGACAAATACGACCAGGAAATAGTCTTTTTTTCCAAGTATCGGAGCCAATATGTGAGTAAACTGCATCCACACGACTCCTGACCAGCACCAGGCCAGAAGATCATGAAGCAACACGATATTCACCAAACAAAACCACGAGATCCGGCTGAACGACTAAAAACTGAACTACCGATCATGAAAGTGGACCATAGCGCCATCTTGCTGTGATTTAAGTCAAGGTATTTTAAAACGCAGCTCATCCCAGCCCCGACACAAGTATTTCTATTCATAATTTGCATAAACACATGATTTTTTTTTCGTTTACAATGCCTCGAGATCTTCAAACACAGTAATGAGCAAAGTATCAATCAAAGACACGATTATTTCAGAGGATCACAGCCCGGCGTTCTGCCTCACCTTCCCATCAGCCACCGGTTTGTTTTCCTCTTCATTAGACACGCAGACTGAGCAGATCTGCGGAGGGGGGAGGAGCGCGGACAGTCGCTTTGGAGATAGATTCGGTCTTATAAGTTTATCCGTCCAAAAACTCCAACCTTTTTCAGTCAATTACACACGGCGAGTTATGTATGAATTCAAGAGCCTTGGGTGAGGCCTGAAGCGACGCCATTTTCCCCTTTACCAACTTCATCAAAACCAAAGCCGTAAAAATAAAAGACATTTCTCACACCGGATGAACAAAATACACCTCAAACCGATACTGTGCAGTGGGGGGTCTACATGCATGTCTATGGTGGAATGTTCAGCAGTTACCATGGTGACACAATGCACACATCAGCAAACACTGACCAAAAAAAAAAAAAAAGTTCAAGTTTGTCTGAAAACAAGATAAAAACAAAACAAAACGGATTCAAACAGCACATTTTCAGGGGTCGGGTCAATTCGAGTGTTTATGGTTCTGTTTAAGAGTTTGATGTAGCAAAAAAAAAAAAAAACATCCCAGAGTCCAGCTCTCCCAGTTTGACTCAACAAGACGTTTCAGTCTAATGTTATAAAAGCACTTAGAACATTATAACACATTAAACAAAAGAGCTAACGCTAAGCTAATTTTAGCATACCAGAAACATTACAAAAGTATTCTAAAGCACAGAGGATATGTAAACAACCAATCTGAGCATGTTAGCATGCAAACATTTACATGCTAGTTAGCACTAGCTTAATCAACTATACATTAACTTGTCAATCAGAGAACATCAACAAACTCATAGAACCTGATGTTAGCATTGATGCTAATGCTAAACAGCGTTCAGCACTGAACATTCAGACTCACCAGTTCTGTGGATCTGCTCAGAGACGTGAAGTTCTCGATGAAGAGGAAGCTCTGCTTCGACAGAGTTTATGATAAAGATCCAAGTCTCCATCAACACGATGCAGAAATGTTAAAACCTGCAACACTCTGAGGTGTCGACCTGCAGCAGATTCTGTCTCTGTGCTTCTCTCCAAACTCCAGACCTGAGAGAATCAGGGCAGCTTAAATCCTCCCTCCAGAGCCTCTGATTGGATGATTGTGACCATGTGACCGGTCATGTGACCTGAGGCATGAGGATGGAGTAAAACCTGAACGGGACTAGAACGAGGATGTGGGAAAACCAGGACTGGACTAGATCCAACCCTGAGTTACACTTCTTCTGAAAGTGTGTTTGGTTTGCCTGGAATATTCCACAGTACGGCATTAAACATAAGACAAAAGGTCACACTTTACACTCACTCTGAGTGAACATCCACCCCTCCACACGCCGGTGTGGTTCAAAGATGGACAGTATCATCTGTGGACGACCCATCCACCTTCTATGTCACACTCAGGACTTGAACTCTGACCTTTGACTCAGAGGATGAGCTCATCTATCTCCATGGAGACGTTACAGGTCAGATCCGTGGGGAAGCAGCAGCACTCACAGTACGAACGAGTGTTTTTCAAGGTATTTTTGAGCAGTACAGACACATGTGAATGAATAAATGTGTAACAGGTTTAATGCTCTATCATGGAACATTAGAGTCAAAGCAGTAACGTCTCCATAGAGACAAACATCCTGCAGTGTCATACAGGCACAAGGCTTCGCTCTGCAGTACAGGCCTGTTAGTACTTTTCATATATTATTCTGTTAAATTGTATTTTGTGTTTTCTGAAACCTGTTTGGCAGCATCTGTCACAAAATCAATCTGTCTTAGCTCCGCCCCTCTGGGAGGTCGGGATCGTCGGGGTCGTCGGGGTCGTCGGGGTCGTCGGGGTCACCTCTCTGCGACAGGGAGCATTGACTCACACAGGTGCTGCTCTTCATTTATCAGAGCTTGGGCCCAGCACAAAGAGTCGCTCTGTGTGGATTCACCTTAAACACAGACAAGAGCTCACTTTGACCGAGCTCACTTTGAGTTTATGTTAAAATATCCAGAATTATTCATTTTCTTGGCAGATTTCGTCTCCCGCTGAGCCGAGTATTTGTCCAGCAGATATTTGCGTGTACTCCTGGTGCAGCGGGGCAGAGGTGGAGGGAGAAGTGATGGAAGAAAACTCTGAAGTGTATTTACAGAAGACTGAAAACCTGCTGTAAATGTAAAATGTATCCTGACACACGGCCCAATCAGAGTACTGTGTTCTGAATACTCTGAGTACTTTTAAACAGAGTACCAGTATATTATAGACAAACTCCACACAACTTATACTTGATATTTTCTATTTTCACGACACACACACACACACATACACACACACATGCACACACATACACACACACACACACACACACACACACACACTTTAAGAGCTGTGTTTTCTTTTTTTTTGTAGTTCAAATCCAAAATTGCATCAAATTCCTCCATGTTCCTCCATATTTTCCTTTGATTTTAGAAAAGTCACTGTACCTGAAGTTACAGGTACTTTAAATGAGTATTCAGAAGATGTACTCTCTGTACATGTGCTCGGATACTCCCAAATACTGGGAGAGAGGGAGTGAAGGAGTGAGGAGGTGACAGAGCAAAGGAGTGAGGGAGTGAGGAAGTGAGGGAGCGAGGGAATGAGGAAGTGAGGGAGCGAGGGAACGAGGTAGTGAGGTAGTGAGGAGGTAGGAGAGGTGAGGTGAGGGAGCGAGGGAACGAGGGAGTGCGGGAGTGAGGGAGCGAGGGAGCGAGGGAACGAGGGAGTGAGGGAGTGAGGGAGCGAGGGAGCGAGATAGTGAGGGAGCAAGGGAACGAGGTAGTGAGGGAGCGAGGGAACAAGGTAGTGAGGGAGTGAGGGAACGAGGTAGTGAGGGAGTGAGGGAACGAGGTAGTGAGGGAGTGAAGGAGTGAAGGAGTGAGGGAACGAGGTAGTGAGGGGGTGAAGGAGCAAAGAAGTGAGGGAGCGAGGGAACAAAGTAGTGAGTGAGGGGTGAAGGAGTGAGGGATTGAGGGAGCGAGGGAGTGTTGGGGAGTAGGAGCGAAGGAGTGAAGGAGTGAGGGAATGACGGAGTGCACATGTGGTGAAGACGTCCTCCTCCTGTCCTCCGTGTCGTCCTTCGGGTGATGGCTGTGTGTGGGAGCCTGGAGAGCGAGGCGGGGGGGTGAGGGAGAGAGGGAGTGAGGGATACAGGGAGTGAAAGAGAGAAGGAGTGAGGGAGTGGAGGAGTGAGGGAGTGGAGGAGTGCACATGTGGTGAAGACGTCCTCCTCCTGTCCTCCGTGTCGTCTCTCGCTCTGATGCTGTTGTGTGTGTGGAGCCTGGAGCCACAGACTGAAGTGTGTCAGGCCTGTACAGCTGATAACACTGTCACACACACAGAGAGAAGAGCGGCAACGAGAGCCTCTGACGCAACACAACACACACACACAACACACAACACACATCACACTAAATACACAACACACATCACACAACACACAAACACAGAAACACACAAACATATAACATACAAACACATAAACACACACACAGAGAGAAGAGCAGCAACGAGAGCTTCTGACGCAACACAACACACACAACACAACACACAAATACACAAACACAGATATACACACACACACATACATATAACATACAAACACATAAACACACACAGAGAGAAGAGCAGCAACGAGAGCTTCTGACGCAACACAACACAACACACACACACACACACACACACAACACACACACACACAGAGAGAGGAGCAGCAACGAGAGCTTCTGACGCAACACAACACAACACACACACACACAACACACATACACAGAGACAAGAGCGGCAACGATAGCTTCTGACACATAAACACACACACACAGAGAAGACGGCAACGAGAGCTTCTGACAACACACACACACACAACACACACACACACACATCACACAAAGCGGCAACGAGAGCTTCTGACGCAACACAACAAACACACAACACACACACATACAAACACACAACACACACAGAGAAGAGCAGCAACGAGAGCTTCTGATGCAACACAACACAACACAACACACACAACACACATCACACAAACACACATCACACAAACACACAACACACACACACACACACACACAACACACAAACATACAAACACACAAACACATAAACACACACACACGGGCCAGAGACGAGTGTGGAGCAGCAACGAGAGCTTCTGACGCAACACAACACACAACACACACAACACACAACACACAAATACACAACACATACAACAACATACAACACACAAACACACAAAGATATAACATACACACACATAAACACACACGGGCCAGAGACGAGTGTGGAGCAGCGAGAGATTATGATGCAACACAACACAACACACATCACACAACACACAACACAAACACACAACACACATAACACAACACAACACACAACACACACACACACACACACTTTAGTAAATATAAGTCCACATTGTTTTTCTTCATTAAAAACACAAAAACACATTAAACACACAAGTCTGTTCACACGAGTCTGTTCACGTCTCGTCTCACTTCACTGTTTTTTGTGTCATTTTGTCTGATCTCAGTCGACCGGGTTTGATCCATAGAAGAAAAAATAAAAAAAAAAAATCTATTCTAAAACTTTTGCCCTGACAGAAATATTTTTTGTAATATATAAAATGTAAAAAGTTGTAAGTTTAGTAGTGTCCAAACTTTTGGTCATGTTCATGTATTTTAACCACTTAAAGTTGCATTATGTAACTTTTCTGCTGGAGGTTCCACTTTGTTCTGGCTTCACATTCTCCATGAAGAAAAGCCTGTCACGGGTCAGATCTGTGAGAGGCGAGCCCCCTCACACCACAGCTTTCATCTAAAACAAATCCACATGTTTCATTTGAATCCGTTTCTTTTCTTCTTTTATTTCTTGAACTATTTTAAAGTTTATTTCACAAACCCACGTTTTTATCAAAGCCGACGCAGAGAAATGTCTTTTTCTGACCGAGCAGCAGCCAGACGCTTTTATTTTGCCGCTTTTGAGCTTTCTGAATACAAAATGGCCGTGTTTCTATGGCTGCGCGCTCTGTAATGTGTTGCATTTCCTTTCTAAAACGACTTTCTTTTCCTCTCCCTGATTTTTCCTCGCTCTTATCGTTTATCTAATCCCTTCCTTTTCTTACGCTCCTCCGCTCCTCCTGACGGGCCGCCCTGCTCCTCTTTCTTCTGCCCTGTTCACTAAACCTGCTGCTGCTGCTGGAGCGAAAGTGTTTCCTCGGTTTTATTTTCTTATTTTGTTTCGTTTTACATGTGTTTGGCTGTTTCGTTTTACATGCGTGCTCCTCGGCGGCACAATGGCGAGCCTTTCCTCCCGCCTTTCCTCGGGCCATTGCCTTCCCACAATCCCTTTCATGGCGAGAATAAAAAGAGCTCGTGGAGTGTGCAGTCTCTTATCGGAGCTCAACATCTGGCCAAAGACTGATGGGCTCTGAACTCCTCTCCAAACCTCATCGGCTCCGAGCGGCACGGCGCTTGTTTAACTGGGGCTTTGTGCTGCACTAATTCACCTCCTCGTCTCGTTCTCGTCTTTCTTTTTCACGCCGTTTCTACGATTACACAATTTTGTCCCTCAGCGGGAAGAAGACATGGCAGCACTTAACCAGGAGAAGAAAAAGGGACGGATACATATACATTTTATTATTATCCATCGCAGTTTCCCTCTCCCTTCTTCCTCGATTGTAATTCTTTAATTTCAGGAGAACAAACTGACCTTCTTAGATTGTGCAGTAACTATAGGAGAGGACCGACGTCTCCAGGTAGAAGTTTTCAGGAAGCCCACAGACACGGACCAATACCTGCTGTTTGATTCACGCCATCCACCATCGGCTTGTGGATCTCCAAAATGGACCTTCAGTAGATCTAAGAGAGCTAAAAAACAGGACAACAGGGAACCAGGACCCAGAAGGAAAGGTGTTACTGTTCCTCACACAGAAAAACTTCAGAGGATTTTCAGACAATTTGAGATTACCTGTTAAGACTAAAAGAGGATGTACCCCCACAGAGAGAGCAGCTCAGGACCACAGTCTGCTGTACATCTACATAAGAGGATGTACCAGCAGCGAGAGAGAGCAGCTCAGGATCACAGTCTTCTGTACATCTACATCTCAAAGACATTAACCACTCCTTTGAAGAAGGTGAAGTTCAGATCTGAGCCAGAGAAAAGAAATGGTTCAGGAGAAGAGTTAAAGAAGCTATTTTTGTTAGGAAAGAGAATCCTTCCTTAAACACTCTCAACCCACCCCTCTCAACCCGCCCCCTCAACCCGCCCCCTCAACCGCCCCTTCAACCCTCACCCACACCCCACCCCCCTCACCTCGCCCCCTCAACCCTCCCCTTCAACCCGCCCCTCAACCCACCCCCTCAACCCGCCCTTCAACCTGCCCCCCCACCTGCCCCTTCAACCCGCCCCCTCAACCCTCACCAACAACCCACCCCCCTCAACCCTCCCCTACAACCTGCCCCCTCAACCTGCCCCTTCAACCTGCCCCCTCAACCCTCACCCACAACCCACCCCCCTCAACCCTCCCCTTCAACCTGCCCCCTCAACCTGCCCCCCTCAACCGTCACCCCAACCCACCCCCCTCAACCCTCCCCCCCTCCCCGCCCCCTCAACCTGCCCCCTCAACCCTCACCCACAACCCACCCCCCTCAACTCTCCCATTCAACCCACCCCCTCAAACTGCCCCTTCAACCCGCCCCCCTCAAAGCCTCACCCACTCACCCACCCCCCTCAACCCTCCCCTTCAACCTGCCCCTTCAACCCGCACCCCCTCAACCTGCCCCCCTCAACCCTCACCCACAAACCCACCCCCCTCAACCCACCCCCCCTCAACCTGCCCCCTCAACCTGCCCCCCTCAACCCGCCCCTTCAACCCCCCCCCCCCTCAACCCACCCCCTAAATCCTCACCCACAACCCCCCCCCCTTAACCCGCCCCCTCAACCCTCCCCCTTCAACCCGTGTTGTTCTTATGTTTTGTACTGTACTATTTTTGTCTTTTTTCTCATAAATAAAACTTAAAAAAAGAAAAAAAATGGACGGATACAAATGTGGGGCGTCAATGAACAAAATCCAGGTTTCCAAATATTTCTTTAAACATGATGGAGCATAGCGACTGGTTTCGTCGTAAAAAAAGTCTCGATATTTTGTGTTGTGAAGAAAAGCTTGGTGGAAACATTCAAACAACAGGGACAAAGCAATTAACATTTCAAGTCTAAATGTCGCGGTTTTGACATAGCTGTTTACTTTATGTCAGATCCCAAATGAGCACATGCCACGACAAGACGCTGGTGAGTTTTTTTTATGAACAATACAATCTGGGCTCTGAAAAAAAATCATCTTTTCAGTTTCATAAGTCGTTACTGACAAGGTTTTAAAATGATTAGTCCTGTCACCATCATCACTATGTCCACTTCTCTTCTGTAAATGAAACTGGAACTGTATTTGTCTTTGCACTACTGGGACTTTTTTGATTCTGCGTCCTGATTGGCTAAAGGACTGTAGACCATTGTGTTCTGCGTCCTGATTGGCTGAGGGACTGTAGACCATTGTGTTCTGCGTCCTGATTGGCTGAGGGACTGTAGACCATTGTGTTCTGCGTCCTGATTGGCTGAGGGACTGTCGACCATTGTGTTCTGCGTCCTGATTGGCTGAGGGACTGTCGACCATTGTGTTCTGTGTCCTGATTGGTTAAAGGACTGTAGACCATTGTGTTCTGTGTCCTGATTGGCTGAGGGACTGTAGACCATTGTGTTCTGCGTCCTGATTGGTTAAAGGACTGTAGACCATTGTGTTCTGCGTCCTGATTGGTTAAAGGACTGTAGACCATTGTGTTCTGCGTCCTGATTGGCTGAGGGACTGTCGACCATTGTGTTCTGCGTCCTGATTGGCTGAGGGACTGTCGACCATTGTGTTCTGTGTCCTGATTGGCTAAGAGACTGTAGACCATTGTGTTCTGCGTCCTGATTGGTTAAAGGACTGTAGACCATTGTGTTCTGCGTCCTGATTGGTTAAAGGACTGTAGACCATTGTGTTCTGCGTCCTGATTGGCTGAGGGACTGTCGACCATTGTGTTCTGTGTCCTGATTGGCTGAGGGACTGTAGACCATTGTGTTCTGCGTCCTGATTGGCTGAGGGACTGTAGACCATTGTGTAAAAATTGCTGACTGGACGAAAAAAAAAAAAAAAAGGTCAAAGATTAAAATGTTTGACGAGCACCTTTATCTGGATCAAAATGGTAAACTTCAAGGATCAAAGCTCTTTACATCAAGGAACCACTCACACATTCACACACCAGTGAGTTAAGTGTCTTGCCCAAGGACACAACAACAGCATTCATCTGTGGGAGCTGGAATCGCACCACCAACCTGTGGGTCAGCGGACCTGCCCATTCAACCAATTATGAATGAATTATATCGAGTGCGGGATTCAAACCACCAACCTTCAGAACAATGGGCAAACGCTCTACCAGCTGAGCCACTGTCGCCCTAAAAAACTAAACTTCTGTGAAAAATCATGATAAAACCGTTCGCTCCGGGCAGAGAAACAAAACAGCACATTTGAATGCACTTTCGCTAAAACGTAGCGTTAGCCAAATGGGAGACATCATTGAAGCTTGAACACGTATTAGCCTTGATGCAGTGCAGCGCTAAATTGAAGCTCTGGGGTAATCTGCTTCAGATTTAAGAAATGATGGAAACACCTGGAAGAGGAGACGCAGAGAGCCGCAGACAAAGTCCCACGGAGCCGATGTGTCGTTTCCAGACACGTCCTCGACTGACGGGGAGACGAGCACAACGGCCGCGACAATCTCCTCCATTTAGACGGCGTGGTTTGTGTGTGAGCGCCGTTCTCCCCTGGTCTCAAACTTATTATTTCATAACCTAAAGCCAGAATCTGCTGCTGTGTCTCTGGGAGTTTGTAACGAGCGGCTGATTGAGTGGATATACGTTTGTGGCTAAATCCTAACACTTTAGATTCAACACATGTCTCTGCTTTGGACCAGAGAGTCTGGGTTGAACACTGTAGTTTTTGGGGTTTTTTTTAGCTACGTTATGAGGTCACAGCAGTGAAAAGTAGAGCAAAACCAAGTCACTGGCCAAACATTCAATCGATGCCAAAATCTGGAGTTGTACTGAGCTGGTAAAGGCCCGTGTGACGCTAACAGATCTGGAGATGTGTTTTTTTGTTTCATTCACACATGTTTAACACACAAACCTGCAGATTTAGGTTGAGTTCTTCTCTCAAGCTGAAAACACTCTGTTCCACCTTGTGATGTCATCATGTGGTAATACAGGAAGTGCTCAGCTGTGTTTTTAAACTCCACACACCTTCACGTAGAATCATTTGGATGATTTTAACTCTGGAATTGCCGATTTCTACTGAATTAAATGTACAGTTGTCCCTTGCTTATTCGGGTTACGTTCTTAAAATAACCCGCAATAAGCAAAATTCTTGAAGTATGAGCGTTATTTTTTACACTTATTCTCTCTGTTTCTTGTCGTAAAACCCATCACCACACACTTTATACACTTTTCTCTCACAGGCATTAACATTTTCTCACATTTCTCTCTTGTTTAAACACAAAGTTCAAACCTTCGTCGGTGTCTTTGTCGGTGCAGAACGTTTCATCGACATTGTGGGTTTTGTCGGGGAGAAAACTTGCAAACATACAGCACTTCAGAGTCACACTGCAATCCAACATTTATGTAAATTTGTCTGACACTTTCAGCCAATCAGGACGCAGAACACAATGGTCTACAGTCCCTCAGCCAATCAGGACGCAGAACACAATGCACGGTCATACGCTCTAAAAAAGTCTGCAGAAGTGTACAAAAAAAGGTGAATATAGTGAGGGACAACTGTACATGGTAGTTGATTAATTTGAAAACTACGACTTCATGACATCACGAGGTGGAACAGAGCATTTTGAGCTTTGGAGATGTTACAGACTAATAATAAATTGTTACTCAGACATGTGAATGAAGCAAAACACAACTCCAGGTCTGTTTTCGAGGAGGAAACAGCGTTAGAACATGGTTTAACCCTCACAAGACTCAGTTTTGCATAACATAAGACCTTTAAGCTTGTTTGTCTTGTTTCCTTGAAGTCATGTTTTATAATAAATACATTTGAATCAACATGTTTTCACTAAGTAAAAATGAAGCCAAAGCCGTCGTTTCCGTCGGTGGGCGTTACATCATGTAGATCTGGGTCCTGGGGATTCGTGAAATCTCTGGTGCTATGCAGATGCTGGTTTTGTATTGATTGTGTGGAGCTTAGAGCTGTTTCTCTGTCTGTTCATAAAGGCCAAATCCCCCGTACAGCTGTGACGAGTCCCTCTGTTCACCTCAGGACGCCGCGCACCGCTGCGTTCATCCCTCACCACGCACTTGGAGACGGCATCTGCTTCCTTTCACCTGACACAGAACGGCATCATGGGAGTCTGCGCCACGCCAAGGTCCACAGCCAACTGCAAATACCTCCAACAATGATTACTATCGACCACAGGGCTACATCCTAACTAAGAATCCAGTCTTTTTCCTGCAGGACTCGGAGTAATGGCGCTGTCCAAAACACGGCTCTCGTTTCTAAAAGGTTTTTCCAGCGCCTTGCAAATAAAATCCCACCGATTCACCTTATTCTGGATGTTGCTGTGGGCGCCGCCATCGTCTTTTGGGTTGGATTATTTTGCAGAGAGCTGCCGAACTTGACAACAGAGGTTCTTTAGGGACCACAGAGCCGTTTTAAAGCGTCTTAGAGAATCGGTGCCGTGTTGACTTGTTCTTGCACATAAACACTGACATTTGACACAAACCAACCAGTTTTACATCATATTTCAGCGCCGAAAGACTTATGTAAATGCACAATATTGCGGGTACATTTGGTCTAATTAAACTGAAGGGGGCCGTCCCTTAACTTATATAAGGGGAGAGGAAGGGGATGTCCTCAGACCTGCAGAAGGTCAGAGGGACTGAAATGCTGTGAGAAAAAAAGTGAATCGAGTGTGAGAGTGTGCAGGAGTTTTTTCTTTCAGACCAAGTGCTTCTCCTCCGCTTCACCTGTCGCCCAAAGTCTACACGGAAACAAGTGACGAAACTTTACCCAAATTCTCCATCGAAAGGAACGGGATTTCCACTGAACTGGAAGCGCTATGTTGTAAAGTCTGGGACTGGTTGTAGGAAGCTGGGTTGGAGGTGGAGGTGTTTGTACTGGTCGTAGGAAGCTGAGTTGGAGGTGTTTGTACCGGTTGTAGGAAGCTAAGGCGGAGGTGTTTGTACCGGTCGTAGGAAACTGAGGCGGAGGCGGAGGTGTTCGTACCGGTCGTGGAGAGCTGAGTCTGAGGAGGAGGTGTTCGTACCGGTCGTAGGAAGCTGGGTTGGAGGCGGAGGTGTTCGTACCGTTCGTACCGTTCGAAGCTGGGTTGGAGGTGGAGGTGTTTGTACCGGTCATAGGAAGCTGGGTTGGAGGCGGAGGTGTTCGTACCGTTCGTAGGAAGCTGGGTCGGAGGCGGAGGTGTTTGTACCGTTTGTGGAGAAGCTGGGTCGCAGGCTTAGGTGTTTGTACCGGTCGTAGGAAGCTGGATTGGAGGCGAAGGTGTTTGTACTGGTCGTGGAGAGCCGGGTTACAGGTGGAGGTGTTTGTACCGGTCGAGGAGAGCTGTGTCGGTGAAGGATGGGTCCAAGAAGCGGGATGAATAAACTGGAGGATGACATGACGATCTGACCATCTGTGTAGCGACTCTCAGCCCCTTTGTACTCCCAAGGTGGAGGCTTAGTTGCTGATTAGCTGCAGGTGTGTAGTGGGTGGTGCCAGAGTCTCCACCCAGCTAAAAACACAGAAGCGAGGGAAAAGACGGCACAGAAACACAGACATACTGGGGTCTTGACATTGCACAGAAAACACGAAAAAACCCATATCCTGACACAATACTACAGAGAAAGCTCCACCCAGTTTTTGCATTTACGGATGGAAGTGGGTGGAGCAGATTAAGGTCAATAAAGATTTCATTTTGCATTCTCTGTTCACACACACAGCAGTAACTCTGTGCAAAACTTACAGCTCCTCCACAGTGTCCACAGTGTTTAAAGCGGGCGGTGATTTCCAAACCGAGATAGCATCACGCCCTTACGACAGCCTATGTTTTCTGATGAATACATCCCGAACGTGCCTCCACCTCGCTGCGGTTGGAGCCGCTGCAGAACGGGGCGAGGGCATGAATAAGCTGCACTGGTGAGTGTTGCTCTGCTCTCAGGTGGAGGCAGTGAATCATCATAAGATAAAACGGCAACATCTTTTCATCTCCTTTGCGCTGCTTCATATTTGGAACAAGAGCCGCACTCGCACAAATAGTCTCAATCTAAAAGCTATATCATAGACGAATATTTGTTTTCATATAGATCGTATCGGGGGTTTTGTACACTGGTGCGTAAATTGAATCCGTGCGAAAGGTGGAGGAGAGATAATGCAGCTCTAGAATGTTCCAATTATGAATTCATTTAGCGCCACACCAGTTAATATCAATTATATCAATGCCTTATCTTAACTGCAGCTCTGCTTGTGGCGACTCACTAATTTCTTCCACTCGAAATCTGATTTAAAACGATGCACAATTAGCACAGTTCACACAGAGCCGCGTAAATCGGCTCGACGCTGGCACGCTTTTCAGAATGTGAATTAAAAACAGGACGCAACACTTTCCAAATCTCATAACTGTGGGTTTATTTCACAATCTGGTGGAGGATTTAGCCAGTTTATGTGAAAGAACGAGCCAACGCATAACACAAATATTACCGACTGTAATCATGAGGTTATTTATAAAAGGATTTTGACTGGGGTTTGGTTTGGGTTTGACCATAAGACTCTGTAAAGACGTGACTGAGTGAGTGTGACGTCACCCACAGAGTTTAGCTCCAAATGATGCTCATCGAGTCTCGCAGTTATACCAACGAATTTGAAGCCGACCCTGAGTATCATAGCAACCAAAGAACCAATCAGGAGAGAGGTTGTCGAAGGTAACGCCCCTTCCAGCCCACACCGCTGGTTTAGCAGGGAGCGGCCGCTTAGCAACGCTGTCAATCAAACATGTTGCTAACGCTAACGGGAGTGACGTCGAGGAAAGAAGAAGGATCTGATGTGTCTGTTATTAATGTTCATATGTTGATTTACAGACACAATAGTGAAATAAAAAACCCCAGGATCATGTAGAGGGTTAATACAAACATTTAAGACCAAAATGAGTCTGAAGCAGCAGAGACAGAGAGGGGACAGTTTTTCAAAAAATAAAAAAATAACTCAAAATAACAAAAATTAAAAATTAAAAAAATAAAAAAATAAAAGAAATAATGCAAAAAATGCCAAAAATAAATTAATTAAAAATAACAAAAAAAGCCCTTCAAAATAATTCCAAAAATTAAAGAAAAAATCTTAAAATAACAAAATAAATCAATAAGTAAAAGAATAACAAAACAAAAAAAATCAAAATAACAAAAATAAATAAATCAGCAAGTAAAAAAATAGCTCAAAATAAACTAAAAATAACAAACAAAAAAAAATGAAAAAAATAATATAAATAACTAAAAAAGCCCTTCAAAATAATTCCAAAAATTAAAAAAAAAATCTTAAAATAACAAAAAATAAACCAATAAGTAAAAAATAACTCAACTGTATTTTTCTGTAATTCAATGCAGGACAATATTTGTTTCTTTAATAAAAAGATCATTTTGATTTTAAACTGGACGTGTCTGGGGTGAGGGAAGTCTGGGAGTCCCTGTTTAGACTCCTGCCCCTGCAACCTCCGGATACAGAGGGAAAAATGGATGATGGATATTTTCAAAGGATAGGTGTACACAGATTTGTAGCTCGCACATCACTTAAATGTTTTAGAAAAAATATATATACTGGTTTTCTGGAGTATCAGAATCAGAATCAGTTTTATTGATCCCCGAGGGGAAATTCTCTTAGTTACCAGATGCGAATAAAATGTCGTTCAATAAGAATAAAGTGTCGTTCAACAGTGCAAAACAGTAAAAATATAAAAATAAAATAAAATAAGTCTAAGTATAAGTCGCACCAGGCAAAAAACTGCATAAAAATGAAGAAAAAAACATATTTCACATTGAAATCGCATCTGAGTATAAGTCTCACCCCTGGCCAAACTGAAAAAAGTCTGACTTATAGTGCAGAAAATACAGTGCTTAGTTTTATTTGCGTTCACTGATAATTTAAGATTCTTGATGGACGTTTAGATTTCATTAAAACCGTGCTGACTCCTGGCGGCGTGCAGACTCAGCTCCTCGGGTCATCGTTTAACAGCGGTTATGATGACTTAAGCCACTGAGGGTCACACAAATGATGTCAGGTTCCTCCCCAACAGAAGCTACGGCGGCCTGAAAAATCAATGATGTCATCCCACAGCCCTCCCCCGGGACGCTCCGAGCTCTGATACGGGAATTTACTCTGACCCTTCTGGACAGAAACTCCCGGCTCGCAATCAGGTCAAACCGCACTCGTGATAGATACGGGTTAACTGCAGCTTCAAACAAGTCTGACCTCCCGCATCGGAGCGAACGGCTGAGGAAACATACTGCGGTCAGATCTGAGATAGATGGTCTAATGACAGAGGAATGTTCGAAGTTCATGTTTGAAATGTTTCCGAAAGAACTGGCAAAAAGACTGAAACATGAGCTGAGTCTTATAACTGAATAACACAAGAAGTAACACAAAAACTATGGAACTATATCACAAGAATCAGATTTAATTGTTAGTTTTTACCATACGCTGTTTATATAAATGGACGTAGCTAACCTGCAGACGCCGCGATCCAGACAGGAAGTGATCATTTTTGGTTCCAATTCGCTTCCTATTGAAAAACTGTGTCCCCTTGTCAGGATTTGAGGTTTTTTGTGTGTTCTGTGCTGAGTTTCTGGCTCCTCCCACACACACCTTCAGCTCATTATTAGGACTGAGGACTCAACGCTCGGGGCCAGATCGTCTTGTCGTCTTCGGTATTTCCACTTGTCATCCTTCGTGTCATGCTTCGGTTTATTCGTCAGTGTTTCCTCGTGATTTTGCTCCTTGGATTATTCATGCACCTGATCCAGCTCAGCTCTCGTGCCAGAACGTCCACCGCTGACCCAGACCTCCTCCAACAACTACCTTCCACATTTCGTATTATTATTAAACTCTGCTGAAATGTTTTCCCGAGTCTGTATCATTGGTTCCTTCAGACATCTGTACCTGCTGCTGATGATGATCCTAGGTTCTTTTTTTTTTTAGTTGTTTTTTTTATACATTTGTTTGTATTTTTTATTTATTTTTGTTTTTTTTTTAGATTTTCCTCCTTTTAAATTTTTTTTTTTAGTTATTAATTTATTTATTAATTTATTGTTTAATTATGTTGAATTATTTTTTTTTTTTTTTTTTTTTTTTGGTCATTTTGATTTTGCATTTTTACTTTTTTTGTTATTTGAGGGTTTTGGTTTTTTTTTTGTTATTTTGAGTTGATTTTGAAATTTTTTGAGATTTTTGAGGTTTTTTTTTTTTTTTAGTTTATTTTTTCTTCCCTTTCTCTGTAGTCGGCTGCTGTCAGACTCGTCATTTTGGTCTTAAATGTTTGTATTAACCCTCTACATGATCCTGAGGTTTTTATTCCGCTATTATGTCTGTAAATCAAGATATGAACATAGCGTTGCTAGCGTTAGCAACAGGTTTGACTGACAGCGTTGCTAAGTGCTCGCTCCTTACTGGCGATACCTTCAACAGCTTGATTCTGGATAAATCGGGGACCTTCTTTCTTCTTTCTAAGCACCCGCTCGCTCCTAAACCATCAGTGTGAGCGGAAAGGGGCGTTACCTTCAACAACCTCGCTCCTGATTGGCTCTTTGGTTGCTATGATATGATATGGCTCCAAAGTCCATTTCTTTGCACAGTCTATGCTTTGTGCAGGGTTAGCCGTTTTAAAACTGCATATTTTGTTGTTTATGGAGGAAATTGTGGTACTTTAAAGATCGCAGGCGTTAATCTGGCAGGCGTACGCTCACTCTGCTCACTCTGCTCACTCTGACTCTCACGGTGGGGCCAGTGGACGTTTAAAAGTCCGGAAACATACAGTAAAATGAGCACGGGGCCCGAGCGTCGCCTCCACAGCAGAGACAGGCCAGTGCAGCGTCGTATCAATAGCCGAAGCCTTAGCCGTTTGCAGCTCAATTAAAAACTCAATTTTCAAAGCGCTTTGCCGAGGGTGATAAATGGGCCAGTAATCCTTTAATTGTTCAGAGTGAGTCAGAATCGCAGTATAGACGACAGATCAGCGCCGCGGCAACAAATAAAGTAAATACAACAGCGTGAGGTCTTTATCTGGCCCTGATTGTCTGCCCGGGACACGATGAGGTTTAAGTGGAGCTTATCGCTATGTCCAATTTTATGACCAGCCTGACAGTATTGTTCATAATGGGCATAGCGTGGATTTTATTAGCAGGTCTAACAGAGCGACGGGGCGGTTTTCAGCTGGATTGGCGGTTCGAATCCCACTCTCGACGGAAATATCGTTGGTTTTACATCTGACCCACAGGTTGACAGTGCGATTCCAGCTCCCGAGGCACGTAACTCACCTTGCCCCAGTGTTCCTTAATGTACCTTTGTTCTTTATTGATGCTTCGTAGGTGGAAAAGCACTAGTTTCCTATATAAAAATGTAACTTTTTTTTTTTAAGTTATTTTGAGGGTTTTGTTTATTTTGTCATTTATTTCTTATTTTTTTTGTTATTTTTATTATTTTTTATTTATTTAATTTTTTGTTGTTAATTTGTGCTTATTGATTTATTTTTGTTATTTTAAGATTTTTTTTAAGTTTTGGAATTATTTTGAATGTTTTTAAAAAATTAATGAATTAATTAATTTTTTTGTTATTTCTTTTTATTTATTTATTGTTATTTTGAGTTCCTTAACGATGCTTCGAAGGTGGAAAAGTGCTAGTTTTCTATATAAAAATGTAACTTTTTTTTTGTTATTTTGAATTTTTATTTATTTATTTATTTATTTGAGTTCTTTTTTTTTTTGAGTTATTTTGAGGGTTTTGTTTATTTTTTTGTTCATTTATTTCTTATTTTTGTTATTTAGATTTATTTTTTTTAATTATTTTTTGCTTATTGATTTTTTTTTATTTTTTTTAATTTTGCATTATTTCTTTTCTTTTCTTTTTATTTATTGTTATTTTGAGTTCCTTAATGATGCTTCGAGGGTGGAAAAGTGCTAGTTTCCTATATAAAAATGTGACTATTTCCCATTTTACCAGCTCCAGAAAAGGACAAAACACATTCGACCTACAGTATATGTCTTTTTTAGCTTTAGCCAATCGTGAAATAACAGGCTAAAAGGCAGAACCACTTTTACATAAACTTATGATCATGTGCAACATTTGTAATAGATCATAACGTCTTTACAGCCCCAGACACAACTGTGCGTTACATTTGGGACCATGAAACTCACACTGCACCATCCCAACAGCAAATTAACACTTTACATGGCTCCGACTTCACTGGATGATTTTTATAACCGAATGGAATAACGAAACATCCAATCACGTCGACTCATAGAATAATGGGAGAAAGTGTCATTGTCCCAGGGCCGGTTGTAGCTTTCAGGGGGCCGTAAGCTGAGTTTGTCTCTGGGGCCCCCTCCTGGTTCAGCCGACTCTGCTCTCATCACCTCCACCAGTTTTTTTTGTGTTTATCTGACCGACATCAGACTGAAAACCTCCAGAACGACACAACGACTATAGAACAGTCAACACAAATGTACATTTTTAACATTTTTCCTTCATTTCAGGAGGATTTTAATGTGTTCGAGTTGCGACAGTGGGCTTACATTTACATTATAAAGGGTCCTCGCTCTGGTGTAGACACATAGCTGCCCTCACCTCTGCCTGACTCAAAAACAAACGCAGCAGCAGCAGAAATTTTGCTTTTATAGACACAAAACAGAATCGTTTGTGAGTCATATCTCAGCTGCTGTAAACGCACAAACCCACGTGTTATATTATACATGTTTGGGGGCCTCCTGCTGGCCTTGGGGCCCTTAGCAGCTGCTCAGTCCACTCATACTCAGCTCCGGCCCTGGTTGTAGCCATATCTGTAGCAGTGATGCAGGGATTTTCAGAGTTAGGTCAGTTATGAAAGTTTGTGTCGCTGCTGTGGCCGCGGAGCTCCGTCCTCTCCGCCCCTGACGCCGCAGCTGTTCATGTCCGGGCCGTTCACGATCATTGGCCACCTGAGATTGCAGTGCTTCCTATCGATCCCTTCCCCACGCAGGCTGATATTGACAGGCGGGGCGTGCGCGCTCGTCCACGCGTCCAGGAAAACGTAGCACGCGGCGCGGAGTGTGTGGCTTTTTCATTTAACGTCAGATCAAGTTTGACCAACGTTGTCTTGGCGCGACGGGTCCAATCGGAGTTCAGATCGGCTCTCTCCCCCTCCACCCTCTCTCCTCTCTCCTCTCTTCCTCTCTTCCTCTCTCTCTCTCTCTCTCGCTGGATCTTTAGTTGCACAAGACGAAGGAAAAAAACGCTCTGCAGCCGCTCGCCTCTTGAATGAACCTAATTGGTGCGCGCTGAGTCTGTGTGGAGCCACCATCCTCTTCCTCCTGTATCCGCTGGACTGTCAGGGCGCTCTCCATCCCCTCCACAGAACATATGACCGCGCACACTGGGACCGCTCTGAGGAGTTGAACGGGCAGCTCGGACGAAAATGGCACAGCGCGCGGTTTTGTTCCTGCTGTGGCTCGTGGATGGCTCTCTCGCCGGCTTCCCCAACCAGATTAACATCGGTGAGTCGTCCTGTGTGCTTCAGGGGTGAGCGTGTACGTGGGTTCAAAGTGGTGCATGTCTGAGGACGCTGTGGATTCTGTGTGGTGCATGCGCGTAAAAATGAACTTTGCGAATAAATGCGGTGCGTTATGTGCGCAAAATGCGGGGTGTTATGCGTGCACCGGCTGGTTTAACGGGACAGTCATGCTCCTGTAGTGATCCAGGAGTGTTTATTTCGAGTTTGTTGCAGCAGTGGAGCAGAGCAGCCAGATCAGAGTGAATCCAGAGACAGGCGCGCGGTCCAACTGCTCCAACTGGTGCAGCTCTGCGCATGGAGTGGCCTGTTCGTGCTGAAATTCCTCGATCAGACCAGACTCCTGATCTAATCTAATCTGTAACCTGTGCTCTGCTTTCAAAGGGGGGCTCTTTATGCGCACCACGGTCCAAGAGCACAGCGCGTTCAGGTTCGCTGTCCAACTCTACAACACAAACCAAAACACCACTGAGAAGCCTTTCCACCTCAACTACAACGTTGACAACCTCGAGTCGTCCAACAGCTTTTCGGTCACCCATGCGTGTAAGTCTGCCTTCTATTTCAGCCCTGTCCACTCTCCTCCTCCTCCTCTACCTCCTCCTCTACCTCCTCCTCTTCTTCCTCCTCCTGCTGCTGCTGTTTCTGCTTCTGCTTCTGTCCGGGCAGAATTATTTATGTCCAACTTAAATGGACCTTATGTGTCAGGAGAACATCTCAATCCACTTTCGCAGCGTTACATCTTCGCTTTTACCTCTTACAATTACATATTCTGCATTTTCAATATTTCATTTGCAATTGTCACAGTGTTGTCCCATTTTAACTATTTATTTGGCCCAGTTGCTGTAGTGCGGTTGTTAAATGGTGAGATTTTGCTGATTTGCGGAGCTGGAAACAGTAAAAAACGTCACTTGCCTCGCGCTCGGGGGACTCGGTTTGCCTGGTTTGATCCTCGTTTTATCCGTCCTGATGGAAACCGGGGTTGGTCCTGGGGTTGGTCCTGGGGTTGGTCCTGGGGTTGGTCCTGGGGTTGGTCCTGGGGTTGGTCCTGGGGTTGGTCCTGGGGTTGGTCCTGGGGTTGGTCCTGGTTTAGTCCCAGTCCTGCGTGTGTTCTGCAGCATTAAGCCCGAATCAACACCGTCTCTTATCACCAACGCTTCATTTTCACAATTGTTTGACATCAGTTCTTTCAAAATGGAGAATCGGATCCGTACAATATCTCATTAAAAGTTCCCTTGGTAACATGCTGTTTACATACGCGTCTTGAAAAGGAAATACAGCCAATTAACACTGTGTCAAGGACCGGCTGCGTTCGGATATAGAAGGAATTTGAATGGAAGCAGTGGATAGGAACTTCGTAATCAGAATTGAGCGAATGGACCAAGAAGACACTAATTGCTCTGCTTGCCTCTTGAGTATATATTCTTATGCAGATGAAGCACTGACTATAAGGAGCAGAGCTGGTAAAGATAAGCTCTATCATTGGACCAGTCCCCAGTTTGTATAAATCTACACATGGAACGATATATCTTTGCATTTTCGGACAGATTCTTGTTGTTTCAGCTGTAAAAACGACACGATTTGAGCTGCAGAAGGTAGAACACGCAACTTTTATGGTTAATTATCGCTTCGTTCTGCTGTTTTTTCGGTTTATTTCAGAAACGGGGGCTCGTGGGATCCTCCTGCGTCGTGTCTGTGGCGTAAAGTCGTTTCAGTTTCATCGTTTATCTACAGTACGAGCTTTAAAATGTGTGATATGCAAATCCAACGCAGTCTGAAGTATTGGGTACTGCAGGAGTTGTACAGTTTGAGTCGGTGTTTTCAGGCTGGTGGTGGTGCAGTGAGTTAAGCGTTCAGCAGATAAGTGGACGGTGGCTGGTTCGATCTGTAAAGTATGTCCTTAACCCGAACATTTAACTCGTAAAAGTCGAGTAAAATGACAGATTTTGACAGATTTTATGGAGGAATCACACAGATGTAGATGTAAAGTCGGTAAACTCGGTTATTCCTGATGCAGATGTGTGACTTGGACGAGTTTAAAGTCAATTATGAAACACATTTATTCATGAATTATTACAGCATTTGAGATTCATCATTTCGGGGGGAAAAATCGATTTTTTTCTGACAAATTCTGTGATTTATTTTTGCGCAACATGAACTGATCTCGTTTCAGAGTTTGAAGATGTTTGTGAAAAGTGACAGAATATTTACAGTGGAGCTTTTATTAAAACTCAAAGACTCATGTCGATTTAATAAACTGCAGCTGTAGTAAAACTCTAACATAATATCGACTTAATGATGCACCAAAAACATCAGGTATCGGCGCCAATATCGAAAATTTAGGTGGATCCAAGATATCGCTGCAGTCGATGTCCCATTTTGGTTTGTAAATCGGTTTAATAAATAGATTTATAAGTTCATTCAGAGATAAAACTACTCTCCTGCTTAAGAGTCTGTGGTTATAGCCTGTGATTACACTTTGATTACAGTATTTTACAATATTTTTACAAGAAAATCTGTTAGTGATGCACCGATACGATACTGATATAGGATTTTAGCACCGATACTGAAGATTTTGCTGGATTTGATACCAGTTTCTACACATTTTGGTCCAGAAAATGGTGCAATAATAAGATTTAGTGGTGCTCATTATGTTAAACTTGTTTTTGTAAAGCTTTTCTGTCGCTATAAAACACATCTGGATATGTTTTTTCACCTTATACTGTTGATTATTGATGTAATAACACAGCCTCAAAACTCAAATGATGATTTTGATTTGATTTGGATAAACTGTGCAGCTCTAGTAAAACTAAAGTAACTCAAGTGACTAAATAAAACTATAGATAAAACTACTTATACTCAGATATTCCGTAGATCTGCTGATGTCTCCAGGCTCTGTTCTGT
>JAIEZT010001368.1:14847783-14911553 GCA_019594935.1 Periophthalmus modestus | reverse complement strand
ATGCACCCAAACTGGACATAAAAGGCCCCGAATTGGACATTGAAAGTCCAAGTGGAAAAATCAAAGGACCAAAATTCAACCTTCCATCCATTTCCGGGCCCAAATTATCTATGCCTGACGTTGACTTCAATCTAAAGGGTCCGAAGATAAAGGGAGATATGGATTTGTCTGCACCAAACTTGAAGGAGACATAAATGTTCCAGATGTTAACATTAAAGGACCAGAAATTGATGTGGAGGGCTCAAGGGGGTGGAATTGAAATGCCCAAAATAAAAATGCCTAAATTTGGATTCAAAGGGCCAAAGGTTGAAGGTCCAGATATAGACATGAATCTCCCAAAAGTTGAAATTGATGTAGATGCACCCAAACTGGACATAAAAGGTCCTGAATGTGACATTGAAAGTCCAAGTGGAAAAATCAAAGGACCCAAATTCAACCTTCCATCCATTTCGGGGCCCAAAATTTTCGATGCCTGATGTTGACTTCAATCTAAAGGGTCCGAAGATAAAGGGAGACATGGATTTGTCTGCACCAAAACTTGAAGGAGGAGACATAAAAGTTCCAGATCTTGACATCAAAGGTCCTGAAATTGATATGGAAGGATCAAGGGGTGGATTTGAGATGCCAAAATTTAAAATGCCTAAATTTGGATTCAAAGGGCCAAAGGTTGAAGGTCCAGATATAGATGTAAATCTCCCCAAAGCTGAAATTGATATAGATGCACCCAAACTGGACATAAAAGGCCCCGAATTGGACATTGAAAGTCCAAGTGGAAAAATCAAAGGACCAAAATTCAACCTTCCATCCATTTCCGGGCCCAAATTATCTATGCCTGACGTTGACTTCAATCTAAAAGGTCCGAAGATAAAGGGAGATATGAATTTGTCTGCACCAAAACTTGAAGGAGACATAAAAGTTCCAGATGTTAACATCAAAGGACCAGAAATTGATGTGGAGGGCTCAAAGGGTGGAATTGAAATGCCCAAAATAAAAATGCCTAAATTTGGATTCAAAGGGCCAAAGGTTGAAGGTCCGGATATAGACATGAATCTCCCAAAAGTTGAAATTGATGTAGATGCACCCAAACTGGACATAAAAGGTCCTGAATGTGACATTGAAAGTCCAAGTGGAAAAATCAAAGGACCCAAATTCAACCTTCCATCCATTTCCGGGCCCAAAATTTCGATGCCTGATGTTGACTTCAATCTAAAGGGTCCGAAGATAAAGGGAGACATGGATTTGTCTGCACCAAAAGTTGAAGGAGACATAAAAGCACCAGATCTTGACATCAAAGGTCCTGAAATTGATATGGAAGGATCAAGGGGTGGATTTGAGATGCCAAAATTTAAAATGCCTAAATTTGGATTCAAAGGCCCAAAGGTTGAAGGTCCAGATGTAGATGTAAATCTCCCTAAAGCTGAAATTGATGTAGATGCACCAAAACTGGACATAAAAGGACCTGAATGGGACATTGAAAGTCCAAGTGGAAAAATCAAAGGACCCAAATTCAACCTTCCATCCATTTCCGGGCCTAACATTTCGATGCCTGATGTTGACTTTAATCTAAAGGGTCCGAAAATAAAAGGAGACGTGGATTTGTCTGCACCAAAACTTCAAGGAGACATAACAACTCCAGATCTTGACATCAAAGGTCCAGAAATTGATGGGGACGGATCAAAGGGTGGATTTGAGATGCCAAAATTTAAAATGCCTAAATTTGGATTCAAAGGTCCAAAGGTTGAAGGTCCAGATATAGATTTAAACCTCCCTAAAGCTGAAATTGACATAGATGCACCCAGAGTGGACATAAAAGGCCCTGAATGTGACATTGAAAGTCCAAGTGGAAAAATCAAAGGACCCAAATTCAACCTTCCATCCATTTCCGGGCCCAAATTATCTATGCCTGACGTTGACTTCAATCTAAAGGGGCCGAAAGTAAAGGGAGATATGGATTTGTCTGCACCAAAACTTGAAGGAGACATAAATGTTCCAGATGTTAACATCAAAGGACCAGAAATTGATGTGGAGGGCCCAAAGGGTGGATTTGAAATGCCCAAAATAAAAATGCCTAAATTTGGGTTCAAAGGGCCAAAGGTTGAAGGTCCAGATATAGACATAAATCTCCCAAAAGCCGAAATTGATGTAGATGCACCAAAACTGGACATAAAAGGTCCTGAAATTGATATTGAAGGTCCAAGTGGAAAAATCAAAGGACCAAAATTCAACCTTCCATCCATTTCCGGGCCCAAATTATCTATGCCTGACGTTGACTTCAATCTAAAGGGGCCGAAAGTAAAGGGAGATATGGATTTGTCTGCACCAAAACTTGAAGGAGACATAAATGTTCCAGATGTTAACATCAAAGGACCAGAAATTGATGTGGAGGGCCCAAAGGGTGGATTTGAAATGCCCAAAATAAAAATGCCTAAATTTGGGTTCAAAGGGCCAAAGGTTGAAGGTCCAGATATAGACGTCAATCTCCCAAAAGCTGAAATTGATGTAGATGCACCAAAACTGGACATAAAAGGTCCAGAAATTGATATTGAAAGTCCAAGTGGAAAAATCAAAGGACCAAAATTCAACCTTCCATCCATTTCTGGCCCCAAAATTTCGATGCCTGACGTTGACTTCAATCTAAAGGGTCCGAAGATAAAGGGAGATATGGATTTGTCCGCACCAAAACTTGAAGCAGACATAAATGTTCCTGATGTTAACATCAAAGGACCAGAAATTGATGTGGAGGGCTCAAAGGGTGGAATTGAAATGCCCAAAATAAAAATGCCCAAATTTGGATTCAAAGGGCCAAAGGTTGAAGGTCCAGATATAGACGTAAATCTCCCTAAAGCTGAAATTGATGTAGATGCACCCAAACTGGACATAAAAGGTCCTGAATTGGACATTGAAAGTCCAAGTGGAAGATTCAAAGGACCAAAATTCAACCTTCCATCCTTTTCTGGGCCCAAGTTATCTATGCCTGACGTTGACTTCAATCTAAAGGGTCCGAAGATAAAGGGAGACATGGATTTGTCTGCACCAAAACTTGAAGGAGACATAAATGTTCCAGATGTTAACATCAAAGGACCAGAAATTGAAGTGGAGGGCTCAAAGGGTGGAATTGAAATGCCCAAAATAAAAATGCCTAAATTTGGATTCAAAGGGCCGAAGGTTGAAGGTCCAGATATAGATGTAAATCTCCCTAAAGTTGACATTGATGTAGATGCACCCAAACTAGACATAAAAGGTCCTGAATGTGACATTGAAAGTCCAGGTGGAAAAATCAAAGGACCCAAATTCAACCTTCCATCCATTTCAATGCCTGACGTGGACTTCAATCTAAAAGGTCCGAAGATAAAAGGAGACGTGGATTTGTCTGCACCAAAACTTGAAGGAGACATAAAAGCTCCAGATCTTGACATCAAAGGTCCAGAAATTGATGTGGACGGATCAAAGGGTGGATTTGAGATGCCAAAATTTAAAATGCCTAAATTTGGATTCAAAGGTCCAAAGGTTGAAGGTCCAGATATAGACGTCAATCTCCCTAAAGCTGAAATTGATGTAGATGCACCCAAACTGGACATAAAAGGCCCTGAATGTGACATTGAAGTTCCAAGTGGAAAAATCAAAGGACCCACATTCAACCTTCCATCCATTTCTGGGCCCAAAATTTCAATGCCTGATGTTGACTTCAATCTAAAGGGTCCGAAGATGAAAGGAGACGTGGATTTGTCTGCACCAAAACTTGAAGGAGACATAAAAGCTCCAGATCTTGACATCAAAGGTCCAGAAATTGATGTGGACGGATCAAAGGGTGGATTTGAGATGCCAAAATTTAAAATGCCTAAATTTGGATTCAAAGGGCCGAAGGTTGAAGGTCCAGATATAGATGTAAATCTCCCTAAAGCTGAAATTGATGTAGATGCACCCAAACTGAACATAAAAGGCCCTGAATGTGACATTGAAAGTCCAAGTGGAAAAATCAAAGGACCCAAATTCAACCTTCCATCCATTTCCGGGCCCAAAATGTCGATGCCTGATGTTGATTTCAATCTAAAAGTTCCAAAGATAAAAGGAGACGTGGATTTGTCCGCACCAAAACTTGAAGGAGACATAAATGTTCCTGATGTTAACATCAAAGGTCCAGAAATTGATGTGGAGGGCTCAAAGGGTGGATTTGAAATGCCAAAATTTACAATGCCTAAATTTGGATTCAAAGGTCCAAAGGTTGAAGGTCCAGATATAGACTTAAATCTCCCTAAAGCTGAAATTGATGTAGATGCACCCAAAGTGGACATAAAAGGCCCTGAATTGGACATTGAAAGTCCAAGTGGAAAAATCAAAGGACCCAAATTCAACCTTCCATCCATTTCCGGGCCCAAATTATCTATGCCTGACGTTGACTTCAATCTAAAGGGTCCCAAGATAAAGGGAGGCATGGATTTGTCTGCACCAAAACTTGAAGGAGACATAAATGTTCCAGATGTTAACATCAAAGGACCAGAAATTGATGTGGAGGGCTCAAAGGGTGGAATTGAAATGCCCAAAATAAAAATGCCTAAATTTGGATTCAAAGGGCCAAAGGTTGAAGGTCCAGATATAGATGTAAATCTACCTAAAGCTGAAATTGATGTAGATGCACCCAAACTGAACATAACAGGCCCCGAATGTGACATTGAAAGTCCAAGTGGAAAAATCAAAGGACCCAAATTCAACCTTCCATCCATTTCCGGCCCCAAAATTTCGATGCCTGACGTTGACTTCAATCTAAAGGGGCCGAAGATAAAGGGAGATATTGATTTGTCTGCACCAAAATTTGAAGGAGACATAAAAGGTCCAGATCTTGACATCAAAGGTCCAGAAATCGATATGGACGGATCAAAGGGTGGATTTGAGATGCCAAAATTTAAAATGCCTAAATTTGGATTCAAAGGTCCAAAGGTTGAAGGTCCAGATATAGACATAAATCTCCCTGAAGCTGAAATTGATGTAGATGCACCCAAAGTGGACATAAAAGGCCCTGAATTGGACATTGAAAGTCCAAGTGGAAAAATCAAAGGACCCAAATTCAACCTTCCATCCATTTCCGGGCCCAAATTATCTATGCCTGACGTTGACTTCAATCTAAAGGGTCCCAAGATAAAGGGAGACATGGATTTGTCTGCACCAAAACTTGAAGGAGACATAAATGTTCCAGATGTTAACATCAAAGGACCAAAAATTGATGTGGAGGGCTCAAAGGGTGGAGTGGAAATGCCCAAAATAAAAATGCCTAAATTTGGATTCAAAGGGCCAAAGGTTGAAGGTCCAGATATAGATGTAAATCTCCCTAAAGCTGAAATTGATGTAGATGCACCCAAACTGGACATAAAAGGTCCCGAATTGGACATTGAAAGTCCAAGTGGAAAAATCAAAGGACCCAAATTCAACCTTCCGTCCATTTCCGGGCCCAAATTATCTATGCCTGACGTTGACTTCAATCTAAAAGGTCCGAAGATAAAGGGAGACTTGGATTTGTCTGCACCAAAACTTGAAGGAGACATCAATGTTCCAGATGTTAACATCAAAGGACCAGAAATTGATGTGGAGGGCTCAAAGGGTGGAATTGAAATGCCCAAAATAAAAATGCCTAAATTTGGATTCAAAGGGCCAAAGGTTGAAGGTCCGGATATAGACATAAATCTCCCAAAAGTTGAAATTGATGTAGATGCACCCAAACTGGACATAAAAGGTCCTGAATGTGACATTGAAAGTCCAAGTGGAAAAATCAAAGGACCCAAATTCAACCTTCCATCCATTTCTGGGCCCAAATTATCTATGCCTGATGTTGACTTCAATCTCAAGGGACCGAAGATGAAAGGAGACATAGACTTGTCTGCACCAAAGCTTGAAGGAGAATTTAAAACTCCAGATGTTAACATCAAAGCTCCAGAAATTGATGTGGAAGGACACAAGGGTGGATTTGAAATGCCAAAATTTAAAATGCCTAAATTTGGATTCAAAGGGCCAAAAGTCAAAGCACCCGATGTAGATGTGCAGCTCCCAAAGGCTGAGATTGACCTGGATGCCCCTAAACTGGATGTAAAAGGCCCCGAATTGGACATTGAAAGTCCAAGTGGAAAGCTTAAGGGACCAAAATTCAACCTGTCATCAATTTCTGGGCCCAAAATTTCTATGCCTGACGTTGACTTCAATCTAAAGGGTCCGAAGATAAAAGGAGACATGGATTTGTCTAAACCAAAGCTAGAAGGAGAAATAAAAATGCCAGATGTTGACATCAAAGGTCCAGAAATTGATGTGGAAGGATCAAAGGGTGGTTTTGAAATGCCAAAATTTAAATTACCTAAATTTGGATTCAAAGGGCCAAAGGTTGAAGGACCCGATGTAGATGTAAAGCTACCCAAAGCCGAGATTGATGTGAATGCACCTAAAATGGACATAAAAGTTCCTGAAATTGACATTGAAAGTCCAAGTGGAAAAATCAAAGGACCAAAATTCAACCTTCCATCCTTTTCTGGGCCCAAGTTATCTATGCCTGACGTTGACTTCAATCTAAAAGGTCCGAAGATAAAGGGAGACATGGATTTGTCTGCACCAAAACTTGAAGGAGACATAAAAGCTCCAGATGTAAAGATCAAAGGTCCACAAATTGATGTGGAAGGACCCAAGGGTGGAATTGAATTGCCCAAAATAGCGATGCCATCATTTGAATTCAAAGGTCCAAAGGTTGAAGGTCCAGATATAGAAGTTAAGCTCCCTAAAGCTGAAATTGATGTAGATACCCCCAAACTGGACATTAAAGGGCCTGAAATTGACATTGAAAGCCCAAGTGGAAAAATCAAAGGACCCAAATTCAACCTTCCATCCATTTCTGGACCCAAATTATCTATGCCTGATGTTGACTTCAATTTAAAGGGTCCCAAGGTAAAGGGAGATTTGGATTTGTCTGCACCAAAACTTGAAGGAGACATGAATGTTCCAGATGTTAACATCAAAGGACCAGAAATTGATGTGGAGGGTTCAAAGGGTGGAATTGAAATGCCCAAAATAAAAATGCCTAAATTTGGATTCAAAGGGTCAAAAATGAAAACACCTGATCTAGATGTAGAGCTGCCAAAAGCTGAGATTGACCTGGATGCCCCTAAACTGGACATAAAAGGTCCTGAAATTGATATTGAAAGTCCAAGTGGAAAAATCAAGGGACCAAAATTCAATCTTTCCGGGCCCAAAATATCTATGCCTGACGTTGACTTCAATCTAACGGGTCCGAAGATAAAAGGAGACATGGATTTGTCTAAACCAAAACTTGAAGGAGAAATAAAAGTGCCAGATGTTGACATTAAAGGTGCAGAAATTGATGTGGAAGGCCCAAAGGGAGGATTTGAGATGCCAAAATTTAAAATGCCTAATTTTGGATTGAAAGGGCCAAAGTTTGAAGGGCCCGATGTAGATGTAAAGCTCCCTAAAGGTGAGATTGATGTCGATGCACCTACAATTGACATAAAAGGCCCTGAATGTGACATTGACAGTCCAAGTGGAAAAATCAAAGGACCAAAATTCAACCTTCCATCCATTTCTGGTCCCAAACTATCTATGCCAGATGTTGACTTTAATTTAAAGGGTCCGAAGATAAAGGGAGACATGGATTTGTCTGCACCTAACCTTGAAGGAGACATTAATGTTCCAGATGTTAAGATCAAAGGCCCCGAAATTGATGTTAAGGGACCAAAGGGTGGATTTGAAATGCCCAAAATGACAATGCCTAAATTTGGATTCAAAGGTCCAAAGGTTGAAGGTCCAGATATAGATGTAAATCTCCCTAAAGCTGAAATTGATGTAGATGCACCCAAACTGGACATAAAAGGCCCCGAATTGGACATTGAAAGTCCAAGTGGAAAAATCAAAGGACCCAAATTCAACCTTCCATCCATTTCTGGACCCAAAATCTCTATGCCTGACGTTGACTTCAATCTAAAGGGGCCGAAGATAAAGGGAGATATGGATTTGTCTGCACCTAAACTTGAAGGAGACATTAAAGGTCCAGATGTCAATATCAAAGGTCCAGAAATTGACATGGAGGGACCAAAGGGTGGATATGAGATGCCAAAGTTCAAAATGCCTAAATTTGGATTCAAAGGTCCAAAGGTTGAAGGTCCTGATATAGATGTAAACCTCCCTAAAGCTGAGATTGATGTGGATAAACCTAACCTGGAAATAAAAGGCCCTGAATTGGACATTGAAAGTCCAAGTGGAAAAATCAAAGGACCCAAATTCAACATTCCATCCATTTCTGGACCCAAAATCTCTATGCCTGACGTTGACTTCGATCTAAAAGGGCCGAAGATAAAGGGAGACATGGATTTGTCTGCACCTAAACTTGAAGGAGACATTAAAGGTCCAGATGTTAATATCAGAGGTCCAGAAATTGACATGGAGGGACCAAAGGGTGGATATGAGATGCCAAAGTTCAAAATGCCTAAATTTGGATTCAAAGGTCCAAAGGGTAAAGGTCCGGAAGTAGATGTAAAGCTCCCTAAAGCTGAAATTGATGTAGATGCACCCAAACTGGACATAAAAGGCCCTGAAATTGACATTGAAAGTCCAAGTGGAAAAATCAAAGGACCAAAATTCAACCTTCCATCTATTTCTGGGGCCAATTTATCTATGCCGGACGCTGATTTCAACCTAAAGGGTCCGAAGATAAAGGGAGACATGGACTTGTCTGCACCAAAACTTGAAGGAGGCATAAAAGTTCCAGATGTTGACATCAAAGGACCAGAAATTGATGTGGAAGGACCAAAGGGTGGATTTGAGATGCCAAAATTTAAAATGCCTAAATTTAGATTCAAAGGTCCAAAGGTTGAAAGTCCGGAAGTAGATATAAAGCTCCCTAAAGGTGAGATTGATGTGGATGCACCCAAACTGGACATAAAAACCCCAGAAATTGACATTGAAAGTCCAAGTGGAAAAATCAAAGGACCAAAATTCAACCTTCCATCCATTTCTGGGTCCAAAATGTCTATGCCTGATGTTGGTTTCAATCTAAAGGGTCCCAAGATAAAGGGAGATATGGATTTGTCTGCACCAAATCTTGAAGGAGAGATAAACGTTCCAGATGTTGACATCAAAGGTCCTGACATTGATGTTAAGGGATCAAAGGGTGGAATTGAAATGCCCAAAATAACAATGCCCTCATTTGAATTCAAAGGTCCAAAGGTTGAAGGTCCAGATATAGATGTAAATCTCCCTAAAGCTGAAATTGATGTAGATGCACCAAAACTGGACATAAAAGGCCCTGAATTGGACATTGAAAGTCCAAGTGGAAAAATCAAAGGACCCAAATTCAACCTTCCATCCATTTCCGGCCCCAAAATTTCAATGCCTGATGTTGACTTCAATCTAAAGGGTCCAAAGTTAAAGGGAGACATGGATTTGTCAGCACCAAAACTTGAAGGAGACATAAAAGTTCCATATGTTGGCATCAAAGGTCCAGAAATTGATGTGGAGGGCTCAAAGGGTGGAATTGAAATGCCTAAAATAACGATGCCATCATTTGAATTCAAAGGTCCAAAGGTTGGAAGTCCAGATATAGATGTAAATCTCCCTAAAGCTGAAATTGACATAGATGCACCCAAACTGGGCATAAAAGGCCCTGAAATTGATATTGAAAGTCCAAGTGGAAAAATCAAAGGACCAAAATTCAATGTTCCATCAATTTCTGGGCCCAAAATCTCAATGCCTGATGTTGACTTCAACTTAAAGGGTTCAAAAATAAAGGGAGATATGGATTTGTCTGCACCAAAACTTGAAGGAGACATAAATGTTCCAGATGTTAACATCAAAGGTCCAGAAATTGATGTTAAGGGACCAAAGGGTGGATTTGAAATGCCCAAAATGACAATGCCTAAATTTGGATTCAAAGGTCCGACGTTTGAAGGTCCAGATATAGATGTAAATCTCCCTAAAGCAGCAATTGATATGGATGCACCCAAACTTGACATAAAAGGTCCTAAAATAAATATTGACAGTCCAAGCGGAAAAATTAAAGGACCTCACTTTAATCTTCCTTCTACTTCTGGTCCTAAAACATCTTTATCAGAAGTTGATGTCACTCTGAAAGGTCCAAAGCTTGAAGGAGATCTGGCTATGCAAGGGAAAACTAGTAAATTCAAAGTACCAAAAATGAAAGGAAAGTCCAAAAAGAGTGATGCAGATGTTTCAGGAGTAAGTGTCGATGTTGGTACACCTAACATTAACATGAAAGGCACTAAGAAAAGTGTTTTTGGCAAGCTTCATTTTCCAGATGTTGAATTAGATATTAAATCGCCAAAAGCCAAAGGAGATTGGCATTTATCTGAGGGAAAGACAGATGCAGATCTTTCATGTGCAGCAAACGTTTCTTTAGAAGACCCTGTTGTTAATAGGCCTAGTGGTATCCATTATCCAGAAGGAAAAATTGCATTTCCTCAAATCAAAGCACCTAAAATTGCCATTGCATTGCCACAGATAGAAGGTACAGCGAATATTGAATCAGAAACTTCATCCGGAGTGAGTCTTAAAACCAAGTCCTCCTCACTTCAATATGAGACAAGTCCTGGTAATATTGATATTTCAAGTCCAGATTTTAAAGGTGAACACAAAGTAAAAGGAAAAAAGATGAAGCTATTTGGCAAATCTAAGGCAAAGAGCAGCAGTGCAAGTGATCTCAAGGGACCAGAGATGGAAATTAGTCCCAGACAAAGTGAAACAAGTGTTGATGTTGGTGGGCAGATGGGCACAGTCAGTTTGTCACCAAAAGGCAAGTCAGCCTCATTGGACTTGTTTAAGAAATCAAGACACAGTCCATCTTTTAATACTGAAGGAGCAGTTGGACTTAGCTCTGGGTCTACTGAGTTAGAGGCAGAGGGTGGTGATATTTCGCTGAACTTTGGAGAAGCTAGGGGTAAAGAAAAGAAAGGAAAGTTGAAGTTTGGAACATTTGGAGGTTTTGGTTCAAAGTCAAAAGGCTCATATGAAGTGACTTTTGGAGAGGACAGTGGAGCATCTGCAGAGGGAACAACGGGTGTTTCCTTATCATCCAAGAAGTCAAGGTTGTCCTCATCCTCAAGCAATGAAAGTGGTTCTAAAGGTGGTTTCAGGTTTCCAAAAGTAGAGCTATCTGTCTCACCTAAAACAGATTAGTAAAGTCTTTTAGATAACAATATTGGTAGCAGAGGAATCATCTCGATTTTTACAAGAAAATTAACACTTAAGTTTAAAAATGCATTGTAACTGTAAATAAGATTAATTTGTATTGTATTATTAAATATTCATTTGTAAATAGTCCAGATTTATAAGCAAATGGCAGTACTCTGAAGGAAAATGTTATATTACAGAACGTAGCCATTTCCAAAGTACATTTCTTAACAAAAATCAATTTACTCATCACAGTACAGTACATACAGTTTTCTTATAATGAATGATGGTAATAATGAAACAAGTCAAAATTGCACAATAAAATAGAATGGTCTTGAGAGACAAACTGGTGATGTATATATTTAGACTACTAGCCATATTTGCATTGACAATCGCTGTTTATAAAAGTTCTTTTACAGTGATTTTTTAATACATACTGTATTTTTTGACTCAAACTATGTGCCTTTTCTTTTATAAAAAGTTTTACAAAAATAAATGTTAATACAGCTCAAAGTATGTGAAAATGGAAATGAGAACAGAGTAAAATAGTTTTAATAAAAGAGTTGACCTATATTGAGTAACATTGTGATGGAAGTAGAGCATAGTCTCTGTGCCTGTCTTTTTGTGTGCATTTTGACAATAACTGTAAACAAATTAAAGAGAGATGATTTTGTCTCAATCTCCTTTTTTTTTTTTATTACTCAGTTCCTTCTGGTAATATTTTAAAAATCTGTTGAATATGTACCAAATTATAAAGAGAGTAAATTTGGTTGATAGTTTCACAAATATAATAAATTTTAATTACTTGTGTTTTGTTAAGTCTAAAACCTTATCAGTATAAGATAAGACAAGAGAACCTTTAGTTGTTCAACAATGGGGAAATTGGGGAAATGCACAGTTCAAGAATACCAAGAGAAATAGAAATAAGCAAGTGGAACACTCATGGTCCAGCATAGATGCAAGTTTAACCAGGACTCTCCTGTCCCTACCTCGTGAGATGGGGGACTCTCCTGCCCTAAGCTGCCAGCAGATCACATTGTACAGGATGGCTAATGCCACCATAGTTATAGAAGGTCCTCAGAAGTCTGCATAAGATATATGTAAAAAAGACTTGACATAGAACACGGACTCGGGATCCAGAATACACTTTTTGACGAGATTGACAGCTAGATCAACCAATCAGGGACACTCTTGGTCCGTTGTATGAACAAATGTGGCTGCTTATGAGGAAAAAAGAAAGTATCACAAGAGACTGGAAAACTGTGTGGATTTCTGCAGAATAAATTATGTTAATTGAAGTATATCTGGAAACTTAAATGTTAATTTTACACTTTTATGAACATTTGAGTTTGAGTTTGAAAATATCTCGACTTATAGATCCATCCATCCATTTTCTTCCACTGTATCTGGGGCCGGGTTGCGGAGGCAGCAGTTTCAGCAGGGAGGCCCAGGCTTCCCTCTCCACACAATTTATAGATCTTATTGCCCTTTACTACTTAAATCACATAAATGCAATTGAAATAGTTAAGTTTCTTCTAAAAATAACAAAAACACCAAATGGATGGATCTTGGAGTTGACAAAAAAATTGAGCACTGCAGAAAACTGCTGAAATATGTTTTAATTCAGATGAAAATTGATACTACATGTTTTACACTCACTGTGTTCAACCACCAAGGCAACTATAAGAGAGAAAATTCCACTCAATCTGCATCCACCCTTTCACCTCATCTTCTTCTCCAGTGCTCCTGCAGTGTTTTCACCCCCTCTTTATCCTCTCCTCTTCTCCTCCATCAGTTTTTATTCTGATATCAGCGATTTCATTTTGCATCCCTTTTGAAGTATTGTCACAACATGATTAGTCTATAGCACTGTCATAATAAACGTGGGAATAATCATACTTTTTCACGAGGTGAAAAATGTAATATTCTTTTCCTTAATTTGTTGTTGTTAAGAAAACAATAAAATATTTAAATAAAACATAATAAAACATTTCTTTTCTAAGCCCAAAATGTCAACTCTGTGACATTTAACTTGGCGCTGCTTATTATTTATGCTGCATTTCAGTGTGTTATGTGCAAATTAAACAGTGAAATGGAAATTTAGCCTATTTGTAAGTTCAACACATTTGCTATTTACAGGCTACCGGTAGATTTGTCAACTGTCAGACATAAAATCTGTACTTGTAGCTCATTCATTTTCTGTTGACATTTCTGACAGCGTTCACTGAAGGATTTCCTTTTTTTCTCCTGGACATGTTGCTGGCTCGACAGGTAAGTTGTTTAAAATGTAAAAATGGTTTAAAAGTCTTGGTTCACTTAAAAGAAAATCATACTGAGATTGTCAAGCACTGGAAGAGGTAAAATTATCAAAAAACAAAATAAAAGAGCTGAAAAACAACAGCAGTAAGCAAGAAAAGTCTCTGCACTCTTTGGAAGCAGGAAGTAAAAGTGTTCCCCTTCTAAAACATACAGAACACAGAGGGCATTTCCTTAGTCCAAAAGGAACAGATATGATGTTATGCCTCTTTTTTTCTTGCTAGTTTTCCTTATCTTCACCTGCTCAAACCATAATTCCACAGCCTTGCCACTTTAACAGAAACATTTGTTTAAGAGTTATCTGTGCCACTTGATGCTTACAATTTCATCTCCTTTAATTTGACATTTAATTTTACGTTGGCTCATATTGGCCTGGTGGAATTTACATTTTCCAGGTCTGACAGCAGGAATTTTAAATATTTTTTGTCTTAAGTGTCACAAAGTTTAAAAGGACACAAAAATTACATTGACTCCAAAATGTACTTTTACAAAAATGTAAATATTTTCCAAAAACACCAAATATTTTAAAATAAATATCTCCAGTATACAAAGCTCTCTTTTTCACTTGTATACCAGTTATGACATTTAAAAAAAAAAAAAGAAAAGTTTCTACAAATTGCTACAATTCTCTCAAGAATCAACAATATACAAACTGATATGAGACACAACTGTGCTCTGTGCAATTTAACCTCAGCTCAAGCAAGTGCAGCATCAAAGATGAGCGGCGAAACGTCTTTACTTCTAAAATTATTTGTCCAGTTGACAGATTTCAATTTGGTTTTTGCTATGGATCAGACCTGGATGACTGAGAGATTACACAGACATCAAAGATAGTGTGTTTTAAAACCAATATAACTGATGAATATCACAATTTCTCAAGCTCAAGGGAAAACTTGAATATACACCACAAAAGCAGGCAGTTCAATGCCTTTAAGTATTATTGTGCCATTACATTGTTGGTCTATATATAAATCCACAATAAAATAAAATCCAACTTGTGACAGCTGTATTGAACAAGAAGAAAGACATTCTGAATGTTGCAAAGTATTTTTATATTTAAAAAGTTTGTATATATGGTGACTTCTCCTGTTGTGTCCATGTTCCAGATGGGATTTTGCCATAACTTCACATGGAGGGTACGGGTTTCTGACTGTATGGGAAACTAACTCTTTTTGAAATGAAATAACATAAACATAACATACATTTTTGTTAGCGCTTTTTAAAAAATGTTTTAGTTTCAACACAGGATGTTGCCTAGTTCCTGGTTAACTGAAAGCTATTGTTCCCCAATCCTCATGTACAAAGGAAGGAACTTCAGGGATGTGCTGGGAAAGTGGAAAGTTCTTCCCTTCCTGTCTATAAGGGGTTTTTCTGGTAGAAGAAACACGAGTGTTGCCGAGGACTCAAGTCTTCTTAAACTGGATTCCAAAGATTGAATAAGATCAGCACTCAAATGCTACAGAGAAATACAGGTAAGACCACATTTATTTAGTTTCTCTAATTTGCACTTAATGTCTGGCCTGTTACATGTCATGTGACGGCTCACAGTGTTTCCAGTGTAACAGATTGTTACAGAACATTACATCACATCATCAAGTCTCTTCATTATGTTTCATGATGCGTAAGGCTCTTTCATTCTCAGGCCAAATACTGAAGAAATATACTGTAAACTGAACTCTTGAATTTAGAAAAAGGAAAAAAGAAGGAAAGAAAAGGTAACAATTGTTGACTGTTTGAAATGAATCAGTGAGAGGCTGTACTTTTTTCTATATTTTGCTTTAAGTACCAGAACATTATTTAGTTTACCTACAAAGTAAAATGATACAGGATATGAGCCGTCTGTGTTATTAAGCTGTTGTGTTGGAACAATGTCTCAACACTTTGCATCATGTATGCTGTGTCTGTGTGTGTGTGTGTGTGCTGTGTCTGTGTCTGTGTGTGTGCTGTGTCTGTGTGTGTGCTGTGTCTGTGTGTGTGTGTGTATGCTGTGTCTGTGTGTGTGTGTGTGTATGCTGTGTCTGTGTGTGTGTGTGTATGCTGTGTTGTGCTGTCTGTGTGTGTGTGTGTGTGTGTGCTGTGTCTGTGCTGTGTCTGTGTGTGTCTGTGTGTGTGTGCTGTGTGTGTGTGTGTGTGTGTATGTGTGTGTGTGTGTGCTGTGTCTGTGTGTGTGTGTGTGTGTGCTGTGTGTGTGTGTGTGCTGTGTCTGTGCTGTGTCTGTGTGCTGTGTGCTGTGTGTGTCTGTCTGTGTCTGTGTGTGTGTGCTGTGTCTGTGTCTGTGTCTGTGTCTGTGTCTGTGTGTGTGCTGTGTGTGCTGTGTGTGTGCTGTGTCTGTGTGTGTGCTGTGTGTGTGTCTGTGCTGTGTCTGTGTGTGTGCTGTGTCTGTGTCTGTGTCTGTGCTGTGTCTGTGTCTGTGCTGTGTGTGCTGTGTGTGTGTGTGTGTCTGTGCTGTGTGTGTGTGTGCTGTGTCTGTGCTGTGCTGTGTGCTGTGCTGTGTGTGTGTGTGTGCTGTGTCTGTGTGTGTCTGTGTGTGTGCTGTGTGTGTGCTGTGTGCTGTGTGTGCTGTGACTGTGTTTGTGTGTGTGCTGTGTCTGTGTGTGTGTGTGTGCTGTGTCTGTGCTGTGTCTGTGTCTGTGCTGTGTTTGTGTGTGTGCTGTGTCTGTGTCTGTGCTGTGTCTGTGTGTGTGCTGTGTCTGTGCTGTGTCTGTGTGTGCTGTGTCTGTGCTGTGTCTGTGTGTGTGCTGTGTCTGTGTCTGTGCTGTGTCTGACACATTTGTTTAAACGTGTTTTTGAGTTAAAAAAGTCTGTGGCCTGTAGCAATGAATGACATTTAGTGTCTTTTCAGTTGAGAAAAATGTATTTAAATTATATATTCGTTTATATTTTAATGCAAGTAACAGCAGCAGAAAAGGTTATGATTGAATGGATTTTTTTTTTTTGTTTTTTTTTGTAAAAAACAGCTCTCTGTTTTCCACTTTTGCATGCTACAATCTACGTTACTGAGGTGTGACCCCACAATACCACCTGAAAATAAATGAGATATTTTTCCACATTTGGCCTGCGTATCTTTTCAAGCAGAACAGAAAGAGGCGAAAGGAAAAGAGGGGGTGGATCATGCATGTGCATTAAGTCAGCTCCAGTAGTACGCAGCAGCAGCAGCAGCAGCAGCAGCAGCTTGGGGGGAGAGAGAGGACAGAAAGACAGAGCACACGAGTTGGAGGGAGGGTAGTATAGTCTGAGACACAGGAACAAAAGCTGCAGAGGTTGCCTTTTAGCTCCAGCGGCAGAACAACGGGGGAATGGTGGAGGGAGGCGGAGGTGTATCATGATAGTACTCAGACAATAACACCAGCCTAGACGTCTTTTGCAGTCTCCCCTGTGCTCTCCATGTTTTGGAGGGCTCGTTGCTGCACTGCCTTCGTCTCTAAACCCACAGGAGGAGGATGTCCGTGTCCGGGAAGAAGGATTTTGATGTGAAGCAGATACTGAGGCTGCGCTGGCGCTGGTTCAGTCACTCATCCCAGGGTTCGGCTGGCAGTGGTGGAGGTGGTGGGATGGGTGGCTACATCCCACAGGATGGCAGCTTAGACCACAGAGGAACTCCTGCTCACGGGCGTCTCAAGAGTCACTCGCGAGAGAGAAGTGCTGGAGGACTAAGGAAGAGTAGCAGTCCAGTTCACAGCATCCTGTCGCCGACACCGGGGCCCACACCTGTCTGCGTCAGAGGGGGGCAGCACTCATGGCATCAGCAACACAGCACCATCCAGGGTGTACAAGTCAGTGAGGAGACCCAAAAAGCTCCTCTCTCCCAAGTACTCCTAGAAAAGATGACAGCATCTCCAGACAAGAAGATGTCAAAAGCAGCATGGACAAGGCTCCAGAGGTGGAGCCCAGAGAGAGGTATGACTGAGAAGGGAAACTATACCATAGGCTTACTCTAAAAGTGAGAGAGCTTTTTTGTTTGTTTGTTCATTTTGATGTACATTATTACTCAAACTGTAGATCTGTATTTCAAAATCTTTTATACACATCACAAATGATTGTATTTCTCACACAGTACAATTTTTTTTGAGTCATTTACTTTTGAATACATATCTTAAATAACTAAGATCCAATATAAATATATTTTTCTTTGGCACTTACTGACCTTACTTAATATAATTGTCTTAGTTTGCAGTAGACACAACATACTCACCTGAGGACAGCTGTCCCACTCACTGTGTTAGACACAGTCAACCAATAAAGTAACCTATTCATTATTCATCAGCTAGGAAGGCAAGCACCTTCCTCTCCCCCTTTTTCTGTTGCAGTTCAGATAGAGAGTTTACGAAAAGTATACACGTTTAACACAGAACAGTGTTCCTGAGTAGAAGGCAGTTTGTTTATAGCGTGCAGTTGGATCGCTCTGTTAAAAGTGAATTCAAAACTACCTCTATTCTCTGCCATATTGTAACAAACTATAGAGTTCAGCTCACCTTGTGAGCATACTATATTATATATGTTTCTTCTGTTCTTCCCACATTTTGCATCATGTAAAGTTCATTATGGTAATCATCACATGTGGGGACTGAAATCTGTTTACAGAATCACTTTACGGGGGCTTGTTTGGGATATTAGATCAACAGCACAGCTTAAAGTTAAGATTTTGGTTCTTTTAAGTTAAGGTTAGTTTTTAGGCAAGGGATATTTTTTGTTGTCCCATAGAAATGAATGTAAGATAACCCCACAAAATCAAAGGAAACCTAGCATGTCTGATGTGTTTTTATCACATTGTAGGGACTAAATTCTCACATCATGTGGAACTGCCTCCCGTAAGGGGCCAAAAATAAGGTACCCATGACATAAATCCCATAAGATCAATATCAAGGTTTAAAGTTAAGATCTGGGTTCAGATAGGTTAAACTTAGGATTTAGGTTAAGGTTAGTTAAGTAGTGACTAAGGTTAAGGTTAGGATCAGTCTCTAGAAAACAAATGTAAGTTAAAGCAGTGTCCCCAAAAATCATGGAAACCCAACATGTCTGTGTGTATGTGAGTGTTTCTGGGCGTAAACCTTGTGTGAAGGTGTCTTTCATCTTGTAGGCCAGTCCATGACATTTTGGCTTGATTGGGTTACGCGATGATCACTACCTTTCTTTACAGACCTACACTTTTTTTTTTTTTTTTAAATCAGCAAACACATTTCACTATATAATGTTTCTTTCTCATAGTAATAGTAAAATGAAGACATAATATTAAAAAACGCATTGTGCATCAGGCTCTTTGTGTTTGAATAATTGGCAGATGCTCACGTTTGCAGGTCCCCGTGTGTAAAGAGCGCATGCATAACAAATTTGTCTCACAGTTAGAATGTGTGAGTGAGCCTGTCTTGTGGGGACCTTGAGTTCACACTGTCCATGTAAAACACAGCCCCCCAGAAGATTTAGACACTAAAACCAGAATATCAAAATGCCTCTGCAAAGCTTTCAGTGTCTTTGCTTGATCAAGATGCTGCATGTGTACAGTATGTTTGGTAGGCGTTGCAGTAAGAGTGTCAGCAGTCGGAGCCCAGATTTAGGAAGTATTCAACTATAGATTGTGATGTGTTGAGAAACGCACTGTAATCAAGGCCTAATTTGCATGAAAATTTGCCATTAACAAATATATTCCCTTCAGTGTTCAGATCAGAGAGTTTAAACCAGAATGATCTGCTTTAATCTCATATACTCATGCTTTTCCCACAAATGACAGTTATACACTATCATGCTTGTATTTATGTTTTAATATGAGTTCACTGTCCCACCTAAAATGGCCGATACTTTTTGCTGGACTTGATGTGTATAGCACCCCTGAAATGAGTCTGTTCCTTGATGGTCGATCACTGTCAGAAAATATATGACAGAGGTGACCCTAAATAGGAGGGAGACCCTGACCTGTCCTCATAAACACTAACTAAAGCTCGTGTCAGCAGGGCATTACTTTGAATGATATTTCAATTCTCTTTCAGCTTTATAGACAAGAATTATTGCCTGAATTATCCCTGTCAAAAATAGTTCTTGTGGTGCTGCAGAAGTGGGGTTGTGTCAAGAAGGGCTTTTGGGGTAAGAAACTGATGAAAAGACAAATGTTTGTATTAGTTATATTACATTTATGTGCCTCCATCATGTATCAATAATTTATCTACACTTCCACAAAGATAGCAGCCTCATAGCCCACGAGCTAAAATGCAATCGCAAATGGTGATTTTTGACAAGATCAGCAGGTTTTTGAATGTTATAAATGCATCCATGTCATCTATTGTGAATTTCTCAGCTTTTAGCGCAAACCTCAGCATTGCAGCAACAGTATATTTCCATCACCCAAAGACAGATTCTTAAAATAGATGTGAGATCTATCACTTCGGTGGGAAATTGTGATTAACAGGCAACACAGCGAGGTATTCACTGTTTTAATTGGCAAACCTTTCTCCTATATATGTTTATTTGTCATAAAAAAATAAAATAAAATAAAAAACTGTACGTACTGTAGTAAATGTAATGTTATTTTTTCCCCCAATAAAGACATAAACATATGTACACTACCAGTCTAAAGTTTGGACACACCCTCTCATTCATATATATATATTTTCTTAATTTTACTATTACTTTCTACATTTTATTACATATGGAAAACATCAAATATATGAGGCAAGATATATGGAATTATATAGTAAAGGAAAAAAAAGAGAAATAACTACTAAATATTTTTTAACAAAGCAGAGACTCGATACTTGAAAATTTTAATATAAAATATATTTTTAAAAATTTATAATAGTTAATAGTTTTTTTTCTCTCTTCTCTCTTTGTTGCATAATGCCATATATCTGACATAATTATTAAAAAAATAAATAATTAAAATAAAAAACACTGAATGAGAGGGTGTGTTCACACTTTTGACTAGCAATGTATTTGTGTACAAAAATAGCAATGTTTCACAAAGTGCACATAAAATACTTTGGCCAAAACAAAACTATTAAAAGAACAAGTGGTGATATCCTATGTAAAACAGCAGAACACCGAGGACTGAGGGCTGAACAGATGGCTTAAAGACATTAATGTTTATAGACCTGACATATGCATCCATGTAGAGAAACAGCCAGATTACTCCGCACTCCTTGGAGAATGTCAGGCTAATCCTTTATGAAATACTCCATTTCCATTCAGCCTGTTCAATCAGAAGCACATCTACCTCCCAATAGCGCACAAAATATTGATCTGGTTTTTCTGCTGTAGCGTGGATTTTCATAGCAATTCAAGGCCTTTTCGTTCCCTTTTCTCCCTTAAAATCAAAGGCATCGCTGCATATCAAACATCTCTTTCTCAGATTCACAATTTGTGTGATAGTGTCATCTCAGGTTTCGTGTGAAAAGCAAATGACGGTGCTCCAGGTATTCACTTCTATTATTATTTCAGCATTAGAACCAGGGGCATTGTCAGATAATTTTGGTAGGAGGAACTAAGGGGCTATGGTCTTCAATGTGGGTGCTCAAGTAAATTTAGAGCCTTTTAAAGATATGTTTGTTTCGCTAAATACATTTAAATACATTTAGATGTAGTTATCACACTGTAGTGACTTATAAAACCTATTACCTATTATTGTCGTTGCCATTTGAAGATTTTTTGTCAAAATTGTGCTATGAAAGTGAGGAAAAATCCTTGGGGGAGCTATGGGGGAGCATTGGCCATTCTACAGGAGGCTAGTTCCCCCTCAAATTCGCCCCGCCACCTCTCCTGATTAGAACTCTTTGCATTTTGTTTGACAGTAAAGCAATTTCTTTCTTGGAGAGTTGCTCTGCTTTTTAGTGCTTGGAGAAATAGTGCTCATTCTATACCTCTGATGATCACTAGTAAAAGCGAAATTTACGCCTCAACAAAATTTACTGCTCCCTCGAATGTGATACCGAAGCAATTAGTGTCTGCAAGATTGGTGGCATGAAAAAGCCTTGCTCTGTACCTCAGCGCCAACACAAAGGCAGTGTATCTTGGTTTTATGGTGGGCATTGCTTATTCAGTGTTGTTTGGTGATACTTGGTGAGACTCAGTGGGGAATTACCATGACAAGACAATAAATCATTTCTTTTTAGCACACAGTCTACCAATAAAGAGTCCACTATAGAACAGCACTACCCCACAGGTAATATCAGCACGTCTCCTGAGGGTAATATAGTTGTTTTGGTAATGAAAGAAGAGAAAACCACCTAAAAACTTTACAGCAGTGAGTTAATCAGGGCCTCTACATGGATATGCCTACACAGTGCATGCTACCATACTCCGCATATGAATCACCAAGTTAAAATCGGTCACAATCTACAATTTCTACTTGCCAACTATTTTAAAATTGTGATTCTCAGTTGCGGAAAAAGTGGCTGCAAGGGCGACAGTAGCTCAAATGGTATGGAGTGTTTGTCCATTGATCTGAAGGTTGGCGGTTTGAATCCCACTCTCGAAATAAACATCACTGGTAGAGTGGTCAGATCCACTGACTCACAGGTTGGCGGAGCGATTCCAACTCCCACAGATGATTACTGTTGTGTCCTTGGTCAAGACTTAACCCGCCTTCACGCCCAGTGTCTGCGTACAGTGGTGTGTGAGCGTGTGGGTGAATGGGTGAGTGGCTCCTTGATGTAAAACGCTTTGAGAGGCTTGAAGTTGAAAAAGAGCTGTATAAAAATGTGGCTATTTACCATTGGAGTATGTAAAGTATTAACACAGCAGTGAAGTAGCTTATAATCCGTTTGGCTCAATGATTCCACCACTTGGACTGTGACAATAAAGAAACAAATACTGTTTAAAACTGTTTGAGCATTCAGCTTTCTATGTTCTGTATAATAGTGACTTAAGCAGAGCATCAATTATAACCTCCCAAGCCCCCTCCCTCTCCACGCCCCCCGTCCGTCCCCACATTATCAATCTTAGTTTGTGTCAATACACTGGAGCTGCTGTGCATTACAGCCTTTACTGTTTGTATTGACAGGTTTATGAGTCTGTACGCAGCATGTATGTCACTCTATGAACAGCGTTAGGAAGTAACTGAACACATGTATCGAAAATACATATTCAGAATACCAATCCTGATGACCGGTATTCCAGTAAATGCATTCTTTCATTCAGTGGTATTCAGAGTGCAGTTACTTTTCCAAGTGAAAGGAATACATGGCAGTATTTCATCATGCAATCCTGGCTTTGAACTGCAGAGTATTAATGAGGAAAAAAGAAAACACAGCTGCTGCAGTGTGTGCATGTGTGATTTTTCATCTCTATTTGGACTTAAATAAATGCTTAACAAACAGTACAACAAAAATAAAGCTGTTTGTAATTATATGTCACATTTTAACACTTTATTCAATGCAACTGTATGTGAAAGTATTGTAAGTATTCAGAATGCAGTACTCCGGTTGGACCATGTAACACAATATGTTACAAAATACATTTTTATTCAGGTATGCAGTACTCTGTAACTAAATACATTCAGTATTTAGAGTATTTGTCCCATCCCTGTCTATGAACAATAATACGCCTGAATATAAAGTATGGCCTAAAATAGCACAGGCACTTTCTACTATTTTCCATGCCAGTCTTATCAGTCCTTTCGTAGCAGAGGAACCAGGATCACATTATGTTTCACGCAAGTTTTTTTTTCAAGAGGCGTGACAAACAACCCTAGATGTCAATGCGTAGACTTGTTCTGTGAAGGACACCAAATACACGGGGTGTGTTGTTTGCTGTGGGATTATTTGGACGCCTGTAAACTATAATCTACCAGCCAGTTGGGAGAGGAACTTATACCATTACACAATAACCAAATCCCTCTGTCTGAAATACATGTGTGAACAGAGATAGGCAGTTGTAAAGACCAGGGCGGAGTTGGGGGAGACACTGTTGCTTGGATTGTCTTAGAGGCTTATCCCAATGGACGGTAATGCTTTGTGATCCGTTTATGTATGAAATAGAGTCCATGGCGGTTTTAATTTCAGCTTAAAGTGGCAGAAAGATGCTCAAGCTCTGTTGGGATGTGATGATTCAGAAGCTCTCTTTGTGAAAATAAACTCTATTGTGCCCTGGATCTGTTGGCTCAGGGAATAGTCTTTGCCTAATGTTTATTTCAGAGTGGAGGTGACACATGGTGAAATAATGAGCAGTTAGCGTAATGGGGAAAAAATGAAACTGGGTAATTTGTTTATTTTCCACAAGTCGATCGCATGAGGTAAGGAGAAAGTCTGTGATTTTTAAATGGTGGGTAAGGACTTCAGACAGTTTTAACCTCAGGGGCATAATTCAAGATCATCAGGACATGTTTTTGACATCAACACATTTTGACTGTCGTACAGATATGAGTCGTTACAATTGTGGGAAATATGTACAATATTTGAGCAATGCAACAGTGAAATATTTTACATATTCAAATGTGTTGGGGGTTATATTTTTGTGTGTGTGTGCTATTTCTACACATATCTGGCAACGCACAACACAAATGTAGGCCAATGAATGCAATCCTGAAAAAACACAATAGCACACAAACAGCCCTGTCAATCAAAGTCCCGTGTGCAGAAGAATATATTAAAATACAATGCTCTGGGATAGCTTTGCTTCAGTGTCTAAGGCCATTCTGTGAACTGGGATTTACAGGAGCACAATGCCCTTGGACAAAGCACTTCCGTCTGATGCACTCTATCTGTCTGTATTTTTTTTCCAAAGGTTAGCTCTGAGCACTTTCTCCAGAATGAACACCACCAGCAGCAGCTCTTCAGATGAGTTTTTCCAGGCCACAGACCATGCAGAACAGACTTTCAGGAAGATGGAGACGTACCTCCAGCACAAGCAGCTCTGTGATGTCCTCCTGATAGCCGGAGAACACAAGATCCCAGCTCACAGGTCATATCCAACTTTGATGAAAGTAATTAGTTTGTACATGAGGAGGTGCAGGGCATGAACACCTCATTATGTTTAGTCAATGGGGAACCAAGGCCAGTGTGTGGGCAGAGATGTTACCTTAGCAGACAGAGTGATCGAAAAGAAGTGAATAAAACACAAAGTTCTTTATACAAACTCTTTTTCGTAATACCAGAGATTTAATTACACCTTTGCACTCATTTCTAGTCTTGCTTAGGTTCAGATTATATTATGCGGTTATGTGATATGGAGGCATTCATTTGCCAAAAGTGTTAAATTATCATCAAATTTTTGTATATACATATGCACGACCAGTCAAAGGTTTGGACACACATTTTGATTCAGTGTTTTTTTCTTTACTTTTAGATACATGCAGAAGACATCAAACATATGAAGTAAAATATATGTACTAAATTATGTACTTTTTTTAAATTTAACTTTTTCTCTCAAGTACATAATTCCATGTATCTTTCTTCATGTATTTGATGCCTTCTGTGTCCAAACCTTTGACTGGTGTATTTTTTGTAATCTAGTTCAGACCTACTCATGGTACATTTAACAATTTTCATAATAATTTCTCCACCTTATACCAAGATCTAATCATAATCTACATATACAGATAACTATAATAAAAATGACTCATATCCATGTTATATTAATGCTATATACAGCAGTTTATTTAATCTGTGCAATGATTTCGATAAATGATGTAACTTCATTAGGAGGCGGACGGCTAAAGCTGTTAGCTGGAGCGCGCGGGTGGGGCCATATATTAAATCTTGTTGTCACAGGGAGTGAAATGTATGACTCATGAAATCACAGTTTGATGAATGACCATGTTCACTGCTGTAACAGCTCATCTGGATATAACACACATCTGCTGTTATGACCATTTATGAAACACCAGAGCAATAATTTATGTGTGCTTCCTCTGCAGACTGGTGCTGAGTGCTGTATCCGACTACTTCGCCGCTATGTTTACCAGCGACGTCAGGGAGGCCAAACAGGAGGAGATCAAAATGGAGGGCGTGGACCCTGAGGCACTGCGCTCATTGGTCCAGTTTGCTTATAGTGGTGAGTTATGAGATATAAAAATAGGCTCAGATCAATACACTACTTTTACATCCCAGTTAATGTAATGGGCTATGTACAATACTTTTCAAATGTTCAGGTTGTTACAAATGCAGTATTCTGTGGCATGTCATTGACCCATAAAAAATAAAACTGACTGAACATAAAAACAAGTCAATCACAAACTTTGGAGTATCTTTGGATTGTACAAAAAATGATACAAATGCTATAAAAACAGTGATTTGTACTGTACTGTATCTGTTACTAACTATGTCCTTGACCCATCTTTGACACGGCATCCCCATTAAATAAATAAATAAATACATTCTGTAGTCAATAACACTGTGCCCTGTACAGTATTTCACTACTGGACATTTCACTACTGAGATATTTTCGACAGTCTAATCCTCTGCTCCATAACTATCACTTTATTACAAGTAAAGGTTTCCTGCACGAAATTTGAAATGCATTACCTTCCCCCCGCGTTGACGCTCGGCCTATATCCACCTGTCAAATGACTGTATATTTCGCTTGCCCTGACATTGCAGGTGTCCTTGAGCTCAAAGAGGAGACCATCGAGAGTTTATTGGCAGCGGCGTGCCTCCTCCAGCTTTCACAGGTCATTCAGGTTTGCTGCAACTTCCTGATGAAACAGCTCCATCCCTCAAATTGCCTGGGTATCCGCTCATTTGCTGACGCCCAGGGCTGCACAGACCTGCTCAGCGTGGCTCATAACTACACCATGGTATGAAGGTTTTATATGGACCCGCACCGCATTTAACGGCTGGGGTGGGCTAAATTATTTATTTTGTAATAAGAAATGACTCTATTAAAGTGGTAGCTCATTGTATTTATGCAGAGTATTCACTGGTGTTAATTTAAAATGCACTTCCAATTTAATTAAAATCAAAAGTATTATAATGTGCCAATCTGCAGCAGGGCATTGGGCCTGGCTGGTTTGTTAATACTGTGTATTAATGTCAGTACCTGGAGGGAAGATAAAAAGTAAGAAGTAAGAAGTTTCTCCAAAAAACCCTGTTATAAGTAAAACTCTCATACTTAACTGAAACTGGCAAACTGCACTGTAGTTTACTAAATGAGACTCATCATTGTAAACTGCAAAAAATGTGGCTTCTATTTTGCACTACAGAATTTAATAGTTTATCATTGGTGGGGGGAAAACTGAAAAATCCTTTAAGAAAACTCCTTAAGAAATAATGCATGCACGGTGCATCAGATCACTCTCAAGTTCCAAGTTTTTGTTTGTAAAAATACATTTTAATATCCTTTTTATATAATTTGTTCTGCTTTTGCTTGTGCACCACATGTACGATCACTTGACATATTTCATATTCATACAATTGTTTTATTGTGACGTACGAGGATGAGGAATTGTTTCATGGTTTTCACTCATCGCTTGTCACTCAGAAATATAACTCTGCATTGATTAAGGCTCAGCTAGATGTGTGAAAATTGGATTTCTATATTTGTATGTGACTGAGAGGAACATTTGCATTAGATTAAGTTTCATGCATGTATGTGTCAGATGGTGTCAGAAGCAGCGGTGACAATGTGGTTATCTTCTGAAGGACATCTGCTGTCTGTTTACCAGGGCTCTGGAGGTTAATCTAATCATCAAGCTGCACAAGAGGGTGAACTTCCTGTTCTATCGCTCTGTAATGAGAAGCAAAGGCCGAGAGCTTCCTGGATGTCCATTCTCTGGGTTCAGGCAGAAAGAGTTTTGTTTTGACAAAGCCGGCCTTTCCTGTTCCAGCAGAGCAGCAGCCACACCCCAAACGCCCTTTTCCATATTATGTCGTTTGAATAGTACATAGTGACTTTTATTGCAGTTTCTGTGGTGACTGGAAAACAGTGAAATAACAAAAACATAAACAACAGAACTTTACAATAGAGATTTAATGTGAAAATCTTCACATTATTGAAAAATGTCCACGGAGATACATTAGCAAAAATAAAAATAAAAAGTAAAGCATCACCAAAAAAGCCGTGGAACAAGCTGACAAGCTGCTGGATCACTGCCAGGAAAGACATCCCGCTATAATGTCAGATTACTCTGGAACGCAGAACACACGCTCAGCATCTTAAAATCTTTATTGGTTTAAAATTAGGCTAACTACAAATTCTCCATTATGCTACAACACAAAAGCTCAGTAGACTCAAGTATTCTGGAAATAATCTGAACAATGAATCACTACATCTACACATGTGTTTTCTGTGGCCCTAAGCGCACAAAACTGAAAATCATCAACATGTACTTTTCATATTGCATAGCCAACATGCATCTGAAAGTCCTTTCCAGGCTCACATCCTGTACAAGCTCTGAAGTACACAGAGTTATGTTGTATTGGCTCCCTTTGGGCTGAATAACTGAAATAAACCAGGTTCTTTGTGACACTGTAACTCACTGATATGCATCTGTAGGCTATAGAGCTCGAGATGTTCTGCTGTGGCTAGAAGGGTAAATTTGGCCTATAACTAACTTACATCCCCAAACAGTTTGCATCTGTACTTGTCTTCATCTGAACACAGGAAATGCACTTATGTTCAGCTAATTTTAGTTAGCTTAGCATTTATAAATAACTGCCGCAACTGTTAAGTAGTGCTTCTCTGTGTGCATTACCAAACTGGATCAATATGTGTTCCTCATTTCATTAAAGCTGTCAGTGTAAACCTCTTAAAGCCTGTTCTGGTAATAGATCAGAGCAGGACTGGGTAATCCGGTGCAAGCGTGTGATCAATAGCTACTTGTTCTTTTTTAATTGTTGCTTATACAGCCAATAATGAGAACAGCATATCTGGCAACATCACATCCAAACCTGTTCAAACTAACCAACTTCACTAACCGACAATAATAAAGCCGTGGAAGGCCCTGGCATATGTTTACAGTGTTTGATATTGCGCGTTAGTGTTGTAAAAAGGGACGTTTTATAGTGAAGCAGCATTAATGGATTTGTCCTTGAAGTGTAGTAATAGTGGCCGGGCTGCTGGCCAGTAAAAAGGCAGATCAATCTTTAGGACAGTAATGGAGAAGAGAGACAACAATGTTTTCACTAGATGCAGCATTCTTGCTACAGTTATATTGCAGCTCATTAAAAAGACTTGGAAAGGCAAACAGACCAAAACATGTCAACAAGGCAGCGAGAGAATTTCGATGTGTTTGATGCCAGGTTGATTTGTAGCATGCTGTTGTGGAGAATTATTGTAATTAATTTAAAAAAAGATAGACACACAAACTTAATCCACTGATTTTATTCTTCCTCAATGACAACATGGATGATCCCTTGGGTAGTTGGACCCACAGTTTAGTCTCCACGCTCGTCTTACAGAGCACATACTAAGCAAAATGGACTTGTTGGAGCTTTTGCCATGTTATACTGTTGGCCCAGCATCAAAAATATACTTGGAGTTGTATTTTACTTCATTCACACTTGATTCATTAATCCAAAGTCATTTTCTCTGGGCACTCCAAAATGCTTTTTAAGCCCATAAGCCCATAGCCCATGGCCAAATTGTGATCGACAAACACATGGCTCTATTAGCAGCAGCATCATAAGGACTTTATTTGTTTAATCTGCCATTGTTCCTTCCCATTGCTGACAGCAGAGGGCGCTCCAACACCTAAATGCCTCTATGGAAACAGATATGTAGTTTATAAAGTATATTTCCCAAATGCAGACATTATTTTAAGTTAGAAAATGTGAAATATTCATCTAAAGGTGACCAAATGTTTAAAAGTGAATTCAATCCAAGAATGTATAATGTGCGTTCTTTGAAACCTCCCCCTGGCACTGTCCCACAATCCAAAGATAAGCATGTGTTAGGATTTAGGAGTATGACTGAATGGCCCAAGGTATATTTCTTGGCCCATATGTCAGACTGAAGACAGACAGAATTATTATGGTGTAATATGTCTGAATTCAAATCTATCATTGCCGTCTTTCATTCAACATTTTTATGTGCTGACAATCTACTCTCTGGACGAGTTTGATACGATACAAATTAGTAGCTTACTGTTATTGAGTTAGCTTTAATTAACAGGGTAAACACACAAGTTGCATGTACTCATTTTTTTCCTCTCCTATCTGTCTATCTGTCCTATCTGAGCTCCTTATCTTATCCCATTTATTCTCATTCACCCTTTTACCCTTCATCTGTTAAGGACACACACACCAACCAGGATCCTCTGTAATGACTGATGATTATCTGTCTCTTCTAGGAACACTTCCTGGAGGTCATTCAGAACCAGGAGTTTCTGCTGCTCCCCACGGTGGAGATAGTGAAGCTGCTCTCCAGTGATGACATCAACGTGCCCGATGAAGAGACCATCTTCCAGGCGCTCATGCTGTGGGTGCGCTACGACGTGCAGCACAGACAGAGGGACCTCGGGGTGCTGCTCTCCCACATCCGTCTCCCTCTGCTCCCACCACAAGTAAGACTGATGAGGACAGAGTGATAATGTGGAACCACCATCAAACCAAATGTCTCCCGAGTGTCAGATTCACTTACTGTTTACTCTCAGAGCGTAGCACAATAAAAAATATGTTTTTTGTTGAGAAAAGTGTTATTTATGAATGTTTTTAGTATATTTTGCACCTAGTAGCAATGGTACAAGAAAAAATGTATCTGTTCACTAGACAAAAAGGTTGTAGGCGTGAAGACATTTCACTGCTCATGCAAGTCGCTTCTTCAGTTTTGGTCAACCTTTTTGTCCAGTTGACAGATTTCATTTTTCTTTTACTATGGATCATATTTGGACGACTGAGGGATTACACAGACATAGTAATAGTAGTAGTAAATCACGCATATTCACATTTGGACACATTTTCAGACCCTCCCAAAGGTCCCAAAGGCCTCGTATTGGACCAGTAAGAGTTTCACACTACAATTATTGTTCGTACAGTTACATAATTATTGTACAGTTTTCTGAGTTCTGGAGCATGCCCAGTCAGGTCAGGTGTGTCATTCTGGTCCTTCAGGAGATCTGAGGCTCTATTGTGTAAGTGTTGCCCTTGAGCTAAACTGCTCTGCTCTGACAGAAAGTATTTGTGCCTGGAGCAGTGGCGGTCTGTAGCAACAGACATAGAAATTGCAGCCATTCAAGCTCAAAACCTGACCTGATTCATTCTGAAGTCTTATGGATACATGTTTTTGAAATGTGGTGGTTGAACATTTCAAACAAACCACTTGTGTGACATGAAATGAGAGCAGTTTGATGGAAGGTATGCTGTCTTGTGCAATTACTCTATATGGTTTAATGTCACACAAAATTCTCAGAGTTTGAGTCTAGACTGTCACATAAATGTAGGAAAAACAATATAAACCACACAACTTCTTTGGTAGGCTGTGATAAGATGTACGCTCCCTAGTCATGATTTATGATCTCCTTGGACCTCGTTTGCAGATCTCGATGGCAGACAGTAGGGCATAAACTTCCCCAAATGCAGAAACACAGATTGTTAATATTAATATTCCTAGACATTTTTGAAACATGGACATGCCAACTCCACTAAAACTGCCCCCAAGGTTCAAAATAAATCATGGTCTTATCCAGTGATGAAGTAGTGATGGAGTAATGTGCTTATAGATATGAAAATGTCCTAAAGGAAAAACAGATGATATATATCTTAACATGAGACGTTACAGCTTGTTTTGAAAAGTGCCTAGAAGGTCTAAACTACTCTGTCTGTTGTGCCACTGGGGATTTAGACAGAAAAAGTGAGAGAATGTTTCTATATTTTTTTTGCAAAGAAAAACATTTCTGAGAATCTGGCAAATGAAACAGCACAACAAGCAAAAACCTCCATCATGTGTATCTAAAAAGTGAATCTATAATTTATCTGTAAATCTACTTAAATATTCTTTCTAGCTTCTGGCAGATCTTGAAAACAACAAAATGTTCTCAGATGACCTCGAATGTCAAAAACTGCTAATGGAGGCTATGAAGTACCATCTTCTACCTGAGCGCCGGCCCATGTTCCAGAGTCCAAGGACCAAGCCCAGGAAGTCCACTGTGGGTGCACTTTATGCCGTCGGGGGGATGGACGCTACAAAGGGTAAGCGAACCAATTCTATTAACAGTATTCATCCATAATGTCTTCCTAATGCAGCGCCTTTGCTTTAGGTTTCACAACTATTGAGAAATATGACTTGAGAACCAACACTTGGGTCCAGGTCGGGGTGATGAACGGGCGTCGGCTTCAGTTTGGAGTGGCCGTCATTGAGAATAAGCTGTATGTAGTTGGAGGCAGAGACGGGTTAAAGACTACAAATATGGTGGAGTGCTACAATCCAATCAGCAAAGTGTGGTCCACAATGCCTCCGATGTCCACGCACAGACACGGACTTGGTGAGTGCAGAGACTTTTTTACCATTTCGATTCATCTTAACAATTGTAATGGAAACGTATGATTTCTTTTATTTTGCATTATTGTTTTTTCTGTTATGGGAGTTCTTAGCTTGCATATTTTTTTATTTAAAATGTTATTAATATAATGAGTGGTGTGGAGCTGTAAAGATCTTCCACAAAAAAACAAAAAAAAAGATATTTCGATGGCAAAACTGAGGTGACTCTGTTGACTTGTTTTTTGGGCTGGGATGTAATTACTTTGGTTACGTTTGAGTCTCATTTTGTATAATGGCATTTTGGGGATTTGAACCTGCTACGAGGTTTGGAACAAAGCTGTTATAAAATTTAAAACTGCACAAAAACAATCAGTGCGGTCTTCGTCTGTTTGGGCCTAAAAGTAAAATTGCAATTTTAATTCAAGAATCGTTTCATCCACTCATATAATTTAGAGCAAAATGTTCCATCCCTTGACATGTCTGTAATTAATCAAAGGGTTCCGGTTCCTGTTTCGGCTGTTAGTGTCTTTGGAGCTCAAAGTGCAGACGAGCCCTGATGAGGTCACTCTGAACAATGTTGTAATAATATTTCTCCTCCCCAGTCTCAGTTTCTGTAGTTTGTGGCACAGATTTTGCTTGATCAGGTTATTGGCTGCAGCACATGAGCAAAAAAACAGCAGGATGTGTGCTTTGAAGGGTCACATCACAGCTGGCACTCTGCACAGAATCACACTTTCTTTTAAGATGGACTTTTGATATTTTCTCATTCCCTTATCAAAGCTCTGCAGTCTGTTCTGGCCCTGCTCCTCTTCTTTTTACCCTTCACTTGTCCAATAAATCTCATATCACACACTCTTTTGATTTACAGTTGAAACAGGTCTGGGGCTAGCAGAACAGGGGGATCTTGTCAAAGCGTTCAGCTCTGGCGCCCCGTGTGGCCACACCTATCACTGTACATCACCTGGGTAGCCTTTCATCTTTTCACGCTGCAAATATGTCTCACTGCCTCGCTTGTGGCCTGAATATATTGAGTGAATTTGTGCGAGCTTAGTGTCAACAAACATTCCCAGCTGTGTGATTCCTGCTGCTTGAACAGTGAGGAAAGACACGCCCAAAAGCCGGTTTGTATTTAGTAAACAGCCATTCGATATAAAGTCTTAGCCACAAGAAGGATGTCTCTGATTTCCTCAAGCTCCAAGCAAATTTCCTCTCACTGACAGTCGGACTGTTGTGCTAAAACAGGTTTTATATTGTTTTATTCATAAAGCAGACGCTTAATCTGAAAGACATGGGAGCTTTAGTGAAAACACATTTAGATGGCACATTTACTAAGAGAAGAAAAGACTCCAAATATTGATTACAATTTTCATTTAGAATACTTATAATAATCACTTTTGTTATTATTATTGTTTGTTTTTTTGTTGTTGTTTTTTTTGCCTTACAGAATATCATCATGTATTTTTAATTATATTTTGCTTCATATTTAGCAATGCACGAGACACAAGAAATAAATACAAAATAAATGAATAAAATAATTTCATTGTGACGTGGAGGCTTTAAAGTATCTCTGGCTACACAAACGCATAATGATACAATTGACAGAAAAATGTTCCTTGTTCAAACCAGGTTTGTAGCTAATGCCGCTGTAGAGGTTTAACCATAGTTTAAATAGTTTTCTCAAAGTAACAAGGCAACATTCTGAAGTCAAAAGTGTTTCTTTAAAAAATAAGCATCTGACTGCAACTCCCACTTTCTAAACCCCCTATTTTTTATTTTTTTTTCCTGTTACAGCAGTTTGTCAAGAAATGAGAAAATTGACGGTTTAAACCAACGTTCCAGTCCATACCATATTCACCGTTGTGCCCTTAGGCAAGGCACTTACCCTAATGACTAGTTTCTGTGTCGTTGATGCAGGCATTGCTGTGCTTGAAGGCCCCATGTACGCTGTGGGCGGCCATGATGGCTGGAGCTACCTGAACACAGTGGAACGCTGGGATCCTCAGGCCCGACAGTGGAATTATGTGGCGAGCATGTCCACCCCCCGCAGCACCATGGGGGTAACGGCGCTCAACGGAAAGTGAGTAAAGGAAATGTTCCCTGATAATCCAGAACACAGTGTGGGACACGCCATCATTTCAAACGTCCAAACACAATGTCACTGACCCCGAGGTGAAGGGTTAAATCCTGATTTGTAATTTATGGAGTGACACGTGGGCCGTCTTCAGGTGACAGAGTGGACTCCTCATTTAGCAAAACCTCTGCCTCTTTATGTCATCATCTTATTAATAACTTGATCACTTATAATAATTAATAACTTGACTTAATAACTTGATTAGAATTTCAACTGAACCACATATATTGAGGACACAAAACCAAGTTGATTTTAGCTTTAGAATTTGGCAACCGAGAGCTCATTCAGCTGAAGTGACTGAGAAAAGAAAAAAAAAAAAAAAAAAAAAGAAAAACTTTTGTATCATGTTTTTAATTGTGTATAAATCAAATCAAATTTATTGCAAATATCTGACTTGAATATTTCTTCACTGCAGGAACATTGTCAAAGTTTTGTTTTTAATGAAATCACATGCAGTTCCTTTTTATACTATTGCACAATGATAGAAATGACTAAGTGCATATCTCGTGATTGTGCTCATATGAGCAGAGCAATTTCAGCTCAGATCAGAAGGGTTTTCTTATCAGTGTAAGTGTAAAAACAAACTAGATTAAGTTTGAAGTAAATGTAATAGTGAGCCCACAAAAATAAAAATTCTCTCATGCTTCATCAGAGCAAAACATTCATCAGTGGTGGAGTAATATCTGCATCGAGGCCAATAAAAGACAATTCCTCTTGTCTGGACTTGTGGTTTGGCCTCTGAGCTGCAGGCACGTACAGATCACTCAGTGTATCACTCCCTGTATCACTCACTGTATCACTCAAGTGATGCACATGGAAACAGTGTTGAAACCGGGCAGTACGTGGCCTCTTTCCACACCTCTGACCACCATTATTTACTTTTCTTATCTTCAACAATGTCATTTTTCAGATTGTTTGCAGTCGGAGGCAGGGACGGTAGCTCTTGTCTAAGATCCATGGAGTGCTTTGACCCCCACACCAACAAGTGGAGCATGTGTGCACCCATGACCAAGAGGCGAGGGGGCGTTGGCGTGGCAACGTACAACAACTTCCTCTACGCCGTGGGTGGACATGACGCCCCAGCGTCCAACCACTGCTCTAGGCTGTCTGACTGTGTGGAGAGGTCTGTACAACTCACTCCTCAAATATGTGTGAAGTGGAAACGGAAAATATGCTGAATGGGTTTGGCTTATAGTTCAATTCAATTCAAGTTTATTTATACTGCACGTTTAAAACAACTAGAGCTGAACAAAGAGCTTCACATAAAAGTCAACAAAAAACTAACAGACAACACAATAGGAAAAGAACAATAAAACACCAAGATATCCTGTCTGGCTAGGATTAAATGCCAGGGAGAAGAGGTGGGTTTCTGTCTAGTCTTAAACTGAGTTAAAGTCTGAGAGGATGTGACAGGCAGATGGCGCTGGTCCATAGTCACAGAAAAGGCTCTGTCTCCTCTGGGTGATCTGAATAAACCATGACAAGAACAGTAAACTAAAGACAGGTGAAGTACACTTTTTCTTCACTGAGATGTTTGATGTGAGCTCTACACCCGCACAGCACTTACAGCAGGATGAGATTTATCTATGATTATTTAGCTCCACCTGGTGGTCACTAACCTCACTTGAATGCAGTGGTTTCTATACAATTCTATGCAGTTTGTATATGCAGGGAAAAACCCTTCATGGAATGTTTTATGTCAGTAATATAGGGCAAGACAACATATGCAGGTTTATTTATATAGTACCATTCATACACAAAGTAATTCAAATGCTTTAGAGAATAAGAAAGACATTAAAATCACAATACAACAAATCAATCCTGCTTTAGTCCTGCTTTAGTCCTGGTTTAGTCCTGGTTTAGTCCTGGTTTAGTCCTGGTTTAGTCCTGGTTTAGTCCTGGTTTAGTCCTGGTTTAGTCCTGGTTTAGTCCTGCTTTAGTCCTGGTTTAGTCCTGGTTTAGTCCTGGTTTAGTTCTGGTTTAGTCCTGGTTTAGTTCTGGTTTAGTCCTGGTTTAGTCCTGGTCCTGCTTTAGTCCTGGTTTAGTCCTGGTTTAGTCCTGGTTTAGTTCTGGTTTAGTCCTTGTTTAGTCCTGGTTTAGTACTGGTTTAGTCCTGGTTTAGTTCTGGTTTAGTCCTTGTTTAGTCCTGGTTTAGTCCTGGTTTAGTCCTGGTTTAGTTCTGGTTTAGTCCTTGTTTATTCCTGGTTTAGTTCTGGTTTAGTCCTGGTTTAGTTCTGGTTTAGTCCTTGTTTATTCCTGGTTTAGTTCTGGTTTAGTCCTGGTTTAGTCCTGGTTCAGTTCTGGTTTAGCTCTGGTTTAGTCTTTGTTTAATCTTGGTTTAGTCCTGGTTTAGTCCTGGTTTAGTCTTGGTTTAGTCCTGGTTTAGTCCTGGTTTAGTCCTGGTTTAGTCCTGGTTTAGTCCTGGTTCAGTCCTGGTTTAGTCCTGGTTTAGTCCTGGTTTAGTCCTGGTTTAGTCCTGGTTTAGTCCTGGTTTAGTCCTGGTTTAGTCCTGGTTTAGTCCTGGTTTAGCCCTGGTTCAGTCCTGTTTTAGTCCTGGTTTAGTCCTGGTTTAGTCCTGGTTCAGTCCTGGTTTAGTCCTGGTTTAGTCCTGGTTTAGTCCTGGTTTAGTCCTGGTTTAGTCCTGGCTTAGTCCTGCTTTAGTCCTGATTTAGTCCTGGTTCAGTCCTGGTTTAGTCCTGACTCTGGGCATCAGCCACGGGGCCGGTCCCTCAGAACCTCTGCGGATGGTTCATATGTTAATATTTATAATGTTTAGGAGAACACTGTGTTCCAGAAAAAGGCTTTAGTTGTGGAAACAGAGGCACAAAAAGAGAAATATTCAAATTTGTTATTGTTATTTTGCCCTTTTTAATGTTTTTCTGTCGAGATTGTCCAGTTTTATGTGATTCAGCTCAGTTTATGTGAATTATGTGAAAGTATAAAATATATTCTAATGATTGTTATAGTGAAGTAGGACACACTTTACTATACCTCCACATTAGAGTGTCTCAGTTAAAAGGGCTTTTCTGTGGGGAGTTGGTCCCTTGCTGATGCGTCCCTCTCTACTCAGTATCTGCCAGCTGCTACTCAACTCCACACTCAGCTTTGAAGTGCAACTGTACTGAACGGAGCTCCCTCTAGTGACCGCTGAAAAGTGTGATTAAAGACCACGGACAGCAAAAAGTATCTGTTTGAAGTAGTAAAAGGCGTTTTATAATGAAAATATATTTGTGTGTTTCAGGTACGATCCAAAGACAGACACATGGACCACTGTGTCTCCTCTGAGCGTGCCCCGTGACGCTGTGGGGGTGTGTTTACTGGGAGACAGGCTGTACGCTGTGGGTGGATATGACGGACAGTGCTATCTGAACACTGTGGAGTCCTATGATGCACAGAACAACGAGTGGACCGAGGTATCTGTCTAATGTTATACAGAAGAAGTTCAGCAGAAAATAAACAACTCGATTGTTGAACTTTTGGCAGGAGAAGTGCAAAAGCAGCTTCACTCAATTTGCAATTAATTGATTCTTTTCCAGTTTGTTGTCACGCAATCCACATTTTTGGAGAGCTACTACTGCAGTAAACATGCGCTGTATTTTTTGAGGACTAGCCATCTAAACTTGTTCAAAATTACATTACCCTCAGTATCCACAAAGAAGTCTTATAAATGTGGAATTTGTATTTGGCCTTTCTTTCTTTATCTTTATTTATACAGAGGACCACTTAGGCTCTCTTTCTCATGGGAGCCCTTTTTAAAATTCAATACAAGCAGAAAAAAACAACCAAAACAGACATACAAGTCCATATAAAACATTAAAAACAGGGTCAGGAATATAACTTTAATGGCTGAACCTACCTTTAGGATAACTGGAGCCAGGGGCTGCAGCTGCTTATGGAGAGTCAGTGGTTACATATGAAACATTTATTGTTTGGTTTTGCTCTGACTATTTGTAGAAGTAAAGTGCACATGTCCAAATAAGGAGCAGGTATTTACAGTCATCACCCGTCAGACCAATAATTCCTCCTGTTGTGAGTCAGATGTGTAATTAATGTGGCTGAAGATCACTAAACAAACACAGGGTCCTAATTTGTGTGGTGTTTCTGCTGATGGATCTCTATTTGCTTGTCCCTGAAAGCCTTCGAGCAGCGTGAGCTACAGTGGGACTTTAAAGCTTGGCTGTGAGTTAACCTCTGTGTCTTCCTGTAGGAGGTCCCTCTCAACATTGGCCGGGCGGGCGCCTGCGTTGTGGTGGTGAAATTGCCTTGAGCGCTTTGTCTCATGACGACGAGCAAAACAAGCAGCAAGACGAGTGGACAAACAAAGCAACAGATCAAGGACACATCCTTTGAGAATCATTGTTTCATTTTTCCTCCTGCTTTAACTCTGCTCTCCAGATTTTTCAGAGCCGGGCACACACAGAGTCTTGCCTATAAACCATTGTCTCCATCATTAGCGCTCTGTCTGCCCACTGGGGAACACTTGCCCAGAGACTGGAATAAGCTGCACATTCTCGGCATTCTCAACCGATCAAGAATGTTTTTTTTGTTTTTTTTTTTTTTTTACAGAGTTGGCAAAGCTGTAGCGTTCTAGTGCCAAACCCTTGTTCTGCCGGGTTGTTTTATGAAAAGTTTTGTAAATGTCGTCAGATTTGAGTTTTGAAGCTTCATTTTTATAAGAGAACGAGGTTGTTGAACTTTTTAACACATGTTTTACTATGACTGACATCACATTTTATCTATTTACTGCACTTATGCTATTCATGGTGTCAATACTACTGTTTTCAAGCTAATATATCTGAAAATGTAAACTGAAAGGGAGAATATAAAGATGTATGAAGCAATTTTATAAGCTTGTTAAGCTGCAGAACACCAAAGTCTCTTACTGTCTTCTTACACATAGAATACAAGTTTACATGTGTGTATTAACTATGGAAATATATCATATTGATATTTCACTTTGCTGTACAAATGTCTTGTGGACTTCTGAAAATGTCTGTATGTTACATTATGTTTTGACACGATGACAGCTAACCCAGCTCACCATGGCAACTGTTGTTCTCTCTGCGTTAGTTCTGGGCATGCTTTTAACCAGCACCACTTACACTTACAGTAAGATTAATAAAAAGATGCATCAGTGTCACGTTTTATGTCACAAGTCCAAAAGAGCGTGCCACGTGACAGTGTGGGCTGTGGATCAAACTCACACAAGAATGTTTCAGTTCAAAAGGGAAAGTCCAGAAATGACACATTTAGAATCACTACATTTTTTTTTTTAATTTATGAGATGCTGATTTTTTTTTCATCTTTATTTAAGCAATATTCCTCTTCTTCCAATGAATCTTCCTTTTGCACAGATGCCCTTCCTCCATTTGTCCAGGCTGCATGAAGAGCACCTGTGCCTCTCTGCTGCTGGAGAGCATCATGTCTGTTTCTGTCGAGCACTTGCACTACTCAAATGAATCTGTCACAATATTCTGATGTGTTGTCAAAAACACCAAATGTACGTTTGTAGTTACTCACTCAAACAATACTAACTTCAACAAGTGTAAACACGTTTCTGAGGCAAATGTTAATTTCTATGTTTTTACCATTTTACCAATTTTGTACAGCATGAAAATAAAGCGACAAGTGTCTTTTGTGCATGTTCAACTCGATGAAGGGTGCGCCCCCAGTGGTCAGTGTTATCAATTATTCTTTAACTAACACCAAATAACAACCTCTTTGTACAGCCTAAAGAGTCCTCCCACTCTCCTGTGATATTTGGTTACATTTGGATTAGATTTGCCTAGACTAGCACGCCAACCTACAACTGTGTCCTGTGCTTTCTGACACGGACACAAAATATGCAAAATACATTTGTTAAATCTGTCTGTGTATCTCACCCTGATTGGTCCCTTACTGTGCAATATAAAGCCCAGAGGAAACCAACTCAACAAATTCATTTTAACACGTGTTGAATTAATGTCTAGTTCTTTGTTCATTACATTTTCCCCCAAATCGTCTGCTTTAATGCTGCTTTGGATTAGTTGTAATTCAATGAACAGAGACAGATTCAAACACAAAGGACCTGTGCACAACTTGGGTCTCTAAAACTGGTCACTGGACAAAAACATTTTCACTTTTTAATTAAATTTGAGATTCTTGTGAATATTCAGTTTGTTCAAAAACTCACAATTGAACCATCTGTCAAAGCTGTAATAAAACAAATAGAAAAGTGCACAATAGATCACAAGCAAAATCCACTTCCAGTTATGAGGGGGCGTCAGGGCTGCTGTTTGAGGAGTTTTTAATTATAATTCATCAATGACTCCGGCAAAGCAACAAATTCACAATGAGATAACAAATACATTTTAAAAGAATGAACATACAAAATAGAAACACTTTCAATCTTTTGGTTTTATGATGTCATTGTGTGGTTTGTCGTCAACAGAGGGCGCTGTTGCACTGCCAAGGGTATGATGCATATTAGCACTGCAGCCACACTAGTCTAATGAAGCTCCTCCAAACATACAACTGTTCATAATATATGTCAACCAGCATTAAGAATATAAGAACAAATACTTGAGCTAATAACCCTGCATAATTACTGAGGCGCCATGATGAAATGTTATGAAATTAGCGTTACGACTCTTGCTTCCAAATGAACGAGTTGCTGAGTTGCAGATAACTGGTTCAACTTGAGAGGTGATTGGTGAGCTTTAAATCAATTCTGAAGACGCCATTATCTTAATACGCATTTAACTCTAAGATACAAGCGAACATGTAGTGAATCAAAGATAGAACTGACGACGTGGGCAAGGTTAGAATATTTATATCAGCTGTAACAGGTAAAATTAGCAGATAGTATCTTTCTAATACTTGGTGTAACACCTTTTAAATGAAGGTGGAATGTGTAAGAAATCGTGCGAAAAGCAGTGTCCAGGTTGTTTTTAACTTTCCATGGAGAAGATTTTGACACATAAAATTGCAGCGCGGCATAATTGTTCTCTGCCAAAGTCCTGACAGAAAAATGTGACGACAAATCAAATAGTCAGAAGGCTCCGTGAAAATGCCTGAAGAGGATTTGGGTGGTTTATTTGTCAAAACACAATGTTGAGAATAAAATATATAAAGAACGATGCCTTACTCGAGATTGTCTGGGGGGACAAAAGACAAGATGGATCTTTCCACGAATGCCAAAACAAACTGTCAACTTGGAATAAGGGTGTTTCGTCAAGGCTGCCTAAATCAGCCTGTTAACATGACACTTTTGACATGCTGCAATAGAGCCCTTATGTCAGACCAGATCTCCTCATTCAGGTGACGCCATGAGGAATCCGCACTCTTTCTTAAGTGAAATTCAGATCAGATTCTCAAACAAGCAGCTGAATCGTCTTGGTCTTCTTCCCAGTGCAACGATATGTGAACTCCTCGCCTCACCTGCTGCGAGAACCCCACTCCTCAAACCCCCCTAAGTGCTCCTGACAGTGACGTTGTAGTTAGCCGTGCTTTTCATGTGTCCAGCTCTGATACAAAAAGTGACAGTTGGCTTTCTCAACTGATCAAAGGCTGCAGACAAGTGCTGGTTCTCCCCCGAAACTCCAGCTAATAATAGTTGAATACATTGTCATCTCATTATCTTTGAAGAGGGGAAAGATCCACGGTGTCTCCTGCCATCGCGCGGCCCTTAAGACTGCCGAAGCGCATTCCAGTCTCATTATGTTGAGTGAAAGATATCAAGACACCATCCCATCTGCCTACAACGCCCCCTACACACATGTCAGTAGTCTTAAAGCCAGGGGGACTGTATGGTACAATGTTTATATACTTGGATTTTTCCTTTAGATAAAGTGCATTCGGATCTTTTTCAGTTTAAATATCGCAGCATATGACACAGTGAATTTGTTAGAGTTCTGAACTTGTATATGACCTCCCATTTGTTCCAATGTGACAAATACTGAAGCAGAGAGTGTAATACTGCAAAAAAAGGCATTATAAACTTGTAAGGCATGGTAAATCCATTTATTAGAAACCCTGTTCTTTTATAAATTATGAGCATGTTTACAAAGGCTTGAATAAAACCCATTTAGTTTTGGTCATGTATAAATAGCATAGTAAGCCATGGAACGGGCTTATTAATGCGCTTACAAACCATAGACTGTATATATAAAGGGACATAGCTAACCTGCTAGCGCTTTCGGCTCCATCGACTCCAATTCACTTTTCACTCTAACTGCTGCAGGGAGCCTCTTCATTTTGGTCTTAAAATGTTTGTATTAACCCGCTCTGCACGACCCTGGTACTTTTATTTTACTACTGTGTCCGTAAATCAAGATATGAGCATTAATAACAAACTAATCAGGTGCCTTCTTTCCCCAAGGTCGCTCCCGTTAGCAACAGGTTTGATTGACAGCGTTGCTAAGCCCTCGCTCCCTGCTAAACTACCAGTGTGAAGGGGTGTTACCTTCAACAGCCTCGCTCTGGATTGGCTCTTTGGTCGCTATGATAATCACGGTCTGAATTTCAAATATGGAACTCGGCTCCAAACTGCTAGTCTTGAAGAGCTTCATTTGACTGGAGCTGAACGTTGTGGGTGTTTCTTTGTATAATCTATGTCATTACCTGATAAATAGCTTTAAAGCAGAATTCAGAAATTCAATGTCCAGTTGATATGAAGTATTTTAGTTACTATTATTTGTCCCAAACTGTTTAAGATGCGTTGCCATCATCAAAATGAAAATTTTCTACCAACACATGATGACATACACCTCCAGGCAAAAGTTTGGACACACCCTCATTCAATGCTTTTTTAAACTGCATTTTACACATAAGCAGAAGACATCAAATATATGACGCAAGATATATGGAGTTATGTAGAAATGAAAGAGATAGATAACTGTACAGTAAAAAACAAACAAACAAACAAACAAACAAACAAACAGTGAATGAGATGCTGTGGCCAGGCTTTTGACGGCTACTGTACCATACACGCTATACATGTCAAATATGTTGTAAATATTTATTACCTATGATGACAAGCCCTTGCTCTAAATGGAAGTGGAGGACTAAATCTGTTCAAATGGGATTACTACAAAAATGAAACTTCAAACTTATTTCACTTTATGTGCAACAGTGTTAAAAAAGTGTCTCTGCTTTTGCAGAACTGAGGTTATATAAATAAAGATTTGAAAAAAAGAATCTGTTTCTCTGAGGCTTATTCTTGACTAGAGTGACAATTTGAATACAAGTGAAAACAGACGCGAGGCACCACTTACATTTATTTATGTACAAGAAATTGCCGAGCGTCTCTTGACTGGTGCTAACAGATGTCATGGGCCAATTGCCAAAACATCTTATCGCGGACACACTACAGTGGAAGCACAACACTGATCTGCATGATGGTTGTCAGCTCCAAATGAAATTCAGCCATGCCTTTTTACCAGCTTTGAATTCATGCATGGGGAAGCCTGTCAGGGGGACGAGACGATGTGGACACTGGATCTCACTGTTTGTCAGGATTCTGCAGCCCTCCCCCTCACTATGCGTTTGAAGCTAGTCATCTGCTGTCTCTTTGCCTGCTGCCAATACGCCATACGAGAATTGAGATTCAAGATTTGTCGACTTACAGGAACAAGTGCAATTAAGTCTGTTTTGTGAGTGTAAAACATTTCTCTGCATACACACAGTCATATCAGTTTAATAAGCCCCAACTTTCTCTCAGTGAACATGCTTTTATTTGGTAACTAAACTTCATTTCTTTCTATTTGAGATTCTTACAAAGCCATCAGTGAAGCTTTTTTCTGCTGCGTCTTTCAGAAAGCTTCTTGCTAGAAAAGGAAGTCCAAAAGTAAAAGTCCACTTTTGAAAGTGGTGCATCAAATAGCGTTTTGAAATCAAATGGAATAATGAGAAGACATCAAACCCGGAGCCTGAGCGCACACACAGAGGGGCTATTGTTGGAATGCAGTACGATGTTTGTTTTGTGACTGATGCTGCAGTGATGACAAAGTTACTTTAGCTCAACTCACTGCATTCTCATCATCCATAATACATCCTGTCCACTTCTATAACGCAACACTGAAGCTTAGGATACAAAAAAGAAAGAAAAGTTGCCAAATACTACGATGTTTATCTCTCAGACTATGACAACTGTTCTAGACCATTTTTGCACATCTGATTGTGCTTTGAAAAACTGTTTTACTGGGTGAACATTTCAAGAGGCCAAGATCAAAACTAGAATTACAATAGATATGTACATTTTATTCTGCAGAATCCTCATTTAGATAAACCAGTAACACTTTAAAATAGCAACACTTTCATTAGCTTAAATAAAGCCTGAACAAATGGTTTATTAAGAATGATTTAGACTTAGTAACTTCTTAATTTATACCCCCTTCATCGTCTCCGTCCACCACAGTGCCCGGCCGCCTCACTGTGAGAATCTTCCTGTCCAGTCGTCTCTCTGTGAGGTTTTGCCGAGTCACACTAAAATGAATAAATATTTAAAGATGGAGGCAGTGGACAGGGAGCTGCAGGTGGGTCAGGGGTCAGGGGTCAGAGGTCAGGACAGGGAGCTATGTTAAAGACTGCACAAATAAAATGAATGGGGTTTAATAGGTTGTTTATTTTATATTTTATGTTTTTAATAAAGTTAGTTTAAAGTTAGCATAAGCTTTGAGACAAGCGAGCTAGATAGTGTGCTGCTTGCTTTATTAAGACTAATGAAGTTATAGTTATTATAAAGTGTAGCAAAAAGCCTTTGAGAATTGACTGAAAAGCTTGTTCATTACATGCTGCTGAATCTGCCTCTTTACCCTATATGATCCTTCTTCCTCCACGTTTACTGCTGCCCCGTGAGGCCCTGCGAGGCCCGCTCCCCACTCGTCTGTGAGGCCCGCTCCCCACTCGTCAGCGTGGCTAAATCACTTCCTTTTGTCAGACACCACTGCCTTTCTTTCCTGGAGCCATTGCTTACTGCTATTGTTAGTGAAGATGAACGGCCCACCACAATTAAAGGTGTGGACCATTACTTCTGCTGTAAGGGGAGCTTCGACCTCACGCTTCGCAGGCAGATGGAGAACACTGCCGTATCTGCATCTGCCATTCAGGGACCTAATGAAAGCTACGCTGGATGGATGAAAAGACACCCAAATGTCCAGTAAGACTTATGCGTCCGTGTCGACAGGAGTGTGAACACTATGGAAGTTTGCAAGACTTGAAAATGTGCAGTTGGTGCATTAAAATAAGAACATTTTGTCTTGGCTCTGCTAACTGTGGCAGCTAAGCAGTATCACGTTAATTTATTACAATATTGATAAAAGCATGACCTCAGATGTAGCCTGCCTCAATGTCATATGAAACAATACTCTGTTTCCTATCGGCGCATCAGGCCCACTATGCAAAACTATATCTTTGTAACAATCAGGTAGAAAGGACATAAAAGCAACACAATTCTTCCTCTATTATGGTGCAGTATTAAGTTAAGGTTAAGGTACACTTCATTGCCTTTGTTTGTCCTACATTTGACCCTTTCTTCAGTGCCACATTGCCTCAGTTCTGCACCTGGGGACCCATGTCCATGATCTTGTTGCTAGGCTTGATCAGGACCTTAGCTGGAGGAAGCCAGAGAGCCCAGACGAAACCCACCCAGACACAGAGAGCGCATGTAGACTCCACACAGAATGGCCCCGGGGCGACCCAGGGATAGAACCCAGAACACTTCTTGCTGTGAAGCATGAGTTCTAGCCACAGTAGCAACGCGTTGGAGCCTTTGCATTTAGGACAGATGCCTCCAATGCATGTCATGGACGCCGTGGACGCAGGGTGCATTACATAAACCCATCAACAGAGGTGACTCAGCAGCGGCATGTCTGTGTCCATGACTAGCCTTTATACAAGCCAGGGCTCCGAGCATAATTAAGCTGCTGCTAGTTTGTAGCTGTTGTCTTTCTATTTTTTCAAGATAATGACGTCACTACATCATTGGAGCGTAGTCTCTCGTTGGTTGACGGCACGCGTCAAACAACAAAAGTTCAGCTTTTTCAACTCTGGTGTCTGACGCTGTAGATGCACGAACAGATCATTAATGCCAGATTCGCACCGCTCTGATGCTTGAAAACACAGAGAGGTAGGGCGGCCCAGATGTGTGTCCACCATACACTCTGAATGTAAACTCAACGCCCCTGACGCCCCGGTGTGAACGCACCATTAGAGTTAGTGAAGCAACAAAGTGGGCGGGGATACATTCCTCACTCATGGTTCAAAAGTGGCTGGACCTTATTTATATTGCCAGTCATAACATCACGTTATTGGGATAGTCAGCACTTTGTCATGTTCTTCTTATTCATAGAGTGCTATTTCTGAACACCATATAGTCACAGTGGAGTTAGTCTCCTGATCAGAGCATTCACAGACTTTATTGAATGGGATCCATTTTTATCAGCCTGGGGTAATATGTTGTATCTGTAGCAACTAAGATATGAACAACAAGCAAGAAGCCAGGAGCAACCACGAGTTTTACATTATCATCTCTTTAGCACAACAGCACATAAGTTAGTAATAGAAGTGATTCATGAAAGAAAGAGACAAAACAATGTTTAACAGGTTAGACGGAGGAAGTAAAAAATACAGTGTTCCATAAAAGTATTACCAAAGAGACAGAGGAACAATTATTCACAGAATGCAAATAGGAAACACAAATAAAAATAAATCAGACGTATGTATATGCCCTAATATTGAAATATGATGCTGTTCTGAAATAACATCTTGAGCTACAGAGTTATATTATAAAATGCACTTTTCAGCTAGAGGCTATAGCCTATATCTACGTACAGATGGGATCTGAGACACTGGGGTTGATTTAATCAATTTTTAGAACATTTTGTTTTTCGCCTTTCCCGGGGCTGCCCATATCACAGAAGAAAACCACATGGAGTGCATATTGCCAGGAGGATGGCCCACGGTGGACAAAAACTGAACCTTTTTATTCCCCTAGAGTCCTGATCGAGTATGCATGCAGATAACTACTTCAAAGGGCTAATTCTGTCTCACTGATAGTTCTTGTACGCAGAGAAGCTTAAGACTTTGTTGCCTTGTTTAAGAATTTTCCCCTCAAATTTTCCTCAGGCTTTTGCCTGCGTCTCCTGTATGTGGAATGAGAATATTACATTATTTAGGACAAATCTTTATTTTGTAGCAAGCTGGTCGGAATGCTAACATGTCAATTATAAAATTAGTTTTTGGTGAATAAAACACAAGCTATTGACCTTGTAAATGTTGCATGGCAGACTGCAGCATAAGTGATCCTTTCCCCAGATCCCCCTGAAGCACATCGAGAAACAGCCCTGAGAGTGTTCTGCCCTCTGCGTGACTTACTATTGCTGAAACAGAAAAGTTAGTAAGTCAGTGATTGCAAAATGACCCAAAATGGAAAACAAAATGAAAATCAATCCTCACCCATTCCCACTCACTATGCTGCGTGGTTCTGTCCTTCAGGGCAATGTTCGGAGCGTCCCCACCTGCCTCGGGCTCTTCGACACACTTAAGCAGGATACAACACACTGAAAGAAAAGGTGCTGCCTCTTTAAGTCTCTTGTGTGGCATGTTAAGCAATGGTAATCTGCCGCAGTGCAGACAATAAATTCCTCTGCATAAGGAGCGTCGCCATGACATCCAGTGTATACCTGTGTGGAATACTGTAATACTGTATGAGCTGATACAGAGGAGAACCGCGCGAGGCCTTGCCCTTTGTGTAAATATATGTATTAGAAACGTTTGCTCAATCTGACAGTGGGGTGCACATTGTCTGTTGAAGCAGTGAATCTATTACAAATCCAGGACTGATCCAACACCACAGACCTGCAGCCGTTATCACCTTTAACGAGCCAGTAAGCTGGAATTAATGGACCCAAACACAAATTATTGATAAAAAATAGCTAATAATACATATGCATTTATAAACAAGACAAACAAGAAACAAGAATAAACATGATTAAAGAAGAATAGGGTTAGAACGAGAACAGTCGAATCTGAAATGTGTCACAAACGTTACATGGAAAAAACAAAGATCTTTGTTATAATCACATGAGAATTGCTGGACACAAGGAGGCAGAACAGTTTAAGAGTGGGTTACTCTGTTGGTTTTCAGCATTCAGTATTACACCATTCTGAAGGCGTGTGCTATACCGCTACAGTTTAATAGTGTGCCATGTGGAATGATGTAATGCTGAAACAGAAGTTGATAGTCACCAGCTTTAGTGAGACCAGGCTGCGAGAGGCTAAGAGAAAAATAAAGAAAAAGGCCGAGAGAAAGTGAGATGGGGAAAACTCAAAGGGCCTGATTACAGCATATCATAGAACACAATACAGCACGCAAATCTCTAGTGAGATCCACACACTGTTCAAGTACGATAATAGAAATGAAAAGCTACTTTGTGTTGGGCTCTCTTAACACAGTCGCCTCACAGCACCATGGAAAGTGATCTCTGAATGTTCACCACATGACTTGAACACAACCTCCACAGCTATGTGACAAACTAAAAGCCATTTCAGTCTGTCACCAGCCAAATTATTTGTAACACCCTGTAGCAAGGGCCTATAATCCCCAACAAAGAAATGTTATTATTCACAACAGTTTGAAGAATGAGACAGTGTAGCAGTCCTGCGCTAAGTGTTGCTTTTTCATTACAGTTTGATCATTTTCCCATCAGTGATTTCATAAAAGAGATATTAAACTTGCTTTTTAATGTCCTCTCTCTTCTTTCAAGTACAGAAGATGTAAGGGTGGTGCTCTATAGCAAGAACAATGGAACTTTATAAACAGGTGCATAGACTTTGCACCTTTCATAATGGAAAAAGGAGTCAGTGTTATTTTTATATGATCTGTGCTCTGTCAGATGCTTAACCAAATGTAGTAGAGCCATCTCTCCCGTCTGTTTGCTCATATGCTCCTTTCATTAACCTGAATGTAGCCTGCCACATCCAAGTAACTCATTAGTCAAGTGATTAGGGGCCTCATGCTCTTATTGGGAGAGTGACAGAAACATGTGTCTTGTTCATTGCAGATATAATGAGAGTAGTATTGTGTTAAAATCATGTTGAAGACATCAGTGGCAGAGACCCATCGTCCAGTGTTATGCTTGAATTAATACACAGCTATATATTTAAAACATTTGAAGTGAACTTAATCTCAAGTCATGTAGAAGTTAAGATCATATTTTATCTTCATAAAAAAAATCTGTATAATTTATTTTAATTTCATAATGTTATATTACAAAATTGCATAATATAATTATTGTGTTTAAAGTGTGATTTAGCGGGAAATATTAGATGCTTTGTAATGAGGTCTGGCTCTGAAGTGCTCTCCTAAGAGTAGTTCTGTCACGTCTTTATTATTGCGCTACAAAAATCAATTACACTTTTATGGAGAACCTTGATCCCATTTGGGGAATTCTGCTCGGAACACTTTGCATTTTACAGTCTTCAAGAATTAGACAGCCACTGAAAATCTCACCACCTCATACTAATAATGGCAGGCACTTTGCTTTGACATGAGTCAAAAAATGATTCCCTCTGGATATAAGTGTCATTGATTATAGTAAATGTAATCTGCTTACATAACTAACCGTCCAATTTAATCCAAGAACATTAACATTTTTTTTTTTTTTACGAGGGAACGATTTCACATTAAAGTATAAATTATAGCTAAATATTTGTTCAATAAAAAAAATTTGCACATTGATCTAAAGTGAGTCATCCTTAAATGTGCTAAACTTACTGACTAATAAGGCAGAATGTGAAACACTGAAGTACGTCCTTCTCCAAAGCCCATTAAGCATCTTAATAACAAGTGCTAATGCTAATTCCTCCTTGCATTTTAATGGTAAACCTTTTCACTGAGTATTTTTACTAACATGCACATGTACAACATGTATAACACTGTGGTCGATTTTCTTTTCCATTTCAGATCCCAGTCCAATTTGTAGCAGTGTGGAAAAGGGCACTCTTCACTATGCATGGCATTGTTATACCCTTGGACCCTTTTGGACAAAGGGTTGAGCTGAGACAGCCGGGGGCATTTCATTTCATGGTCTGCCTCCTCAACCCCAGATGTTCATCTCCCAAACATCTCCACTGATACAGGTAGAGGCTTAATGGCCTGCAAATTGCCCCGAGCTCAGGTAATGAAATGCGACCTCTGTATAATTTTAATTGAGAACTCTGGACGGAGACCAAATGATAATGTGCTCCATGCATGGAAAGTTTTCAAGTACGGCTTGGATTTGTGTACGGTGTGCGGTGTGTAAGTGCAGGCTTATAAAAACTAAATGAGCTTCTGTCTTGTGTGGATCTCTTCACTTTAATTGTGGTTTGTAGCGTGTAATAAACGGGCTGGTCAAGACTTAGCATGTGGTAAATGGAGCGAAGGATGTACACACTTGTGCATGCACCATGCTACTCCATATTTACTATTCAATCCGACAGGACGCCTATTACAAGCCATAAAGCTGCTCAACTGTTAGATCAGATGCCCTAAGTAACCACAGAGCCCCTCACTGTTTATGTCCACTTACATTGACCGGCATGTGTTTCTTTACTTTGAGGATTTAAAGTTCAGTTTACTTTTACAAGTATGAACTTAATTGGTTGTCTGTACTAAGGGATTGTGTACTGCTGTATTTGTGCTACTCTTATAATGGCAGAGGGTACAATGGGAAAAAAGAAAGATGTCCCAGCCTATTGTATCTGTCAAGGACTCATACAAACACAAACAGAAGAATGTATTTATCTGAACAAAGACCATGGAACATCTCAAAAAGCCTTTCCTTGTCTACCATGTTTTCCACTTAAAGACAGGTACTAGACTACAACATATGTACATCACCATTTAACATTTTCTTCATTGTAAAATGCAATACTGATAAAAACAGGCCCATTGGCTGCTGTTAAAAACTGTAGAACTAAGAAGCCCCAGCTCCTAACTTTTTCATTCACATGTTTTTATTTTTTAAGTACTACTTAACATTTATGAACCCCATGTGTTTGACTCTGAGTCCGCATTTTAAAAATAATTGAAACTAAGAGCATAGATGTGGACTGAAATTTTGTGAGCTCTCAAAACCCTCACATTCCCACTGTGGTGACAATGCCTTAGAGAAGGTCACACTCCACAGGTGTGTGCTGCAGATGCGGTGAAGGTGCCGTCCTCTGCAAAACATATGTTGTCAAGCTGTCAGACAAACTCCTGCCTCTAAGACAACTACAGTGTTTTATACCAAAGTGAGTGACCAGAACATGTTCAGAATGATGTGGTGTTTACAGCGACATGCCGTATCCATCTACATGCTGATTGCGGAAAAAAAAATAAATAAATAAAAAAATAAAAAGAATGTATAAAAAGCAGTTTATTTACAGGTCATTGGGGATTTTCCTTGCTGTCATGTGATATCGTGAAGCATGACTATCATCACCAAACACTTATGGGTATTTGACACCTGTCTCACCTCTGCCAGATGTTCAGGAGAGTCATAATGATGTGTTCCCTCGCTCCACTCCAGAAGATCCCTGCCTGGAGTTTACATTCACTCACACTACTCTTAGGGCACAGACTTGAGCCCATTTGAGGTCCCCTTGACAGGCAGCAGATGATGGCGCCCGGGCCAGCTGTCTGTGCCCCACCTCTGCTCAGCTGTCCGAGCCCAGAGCAGCCTTTGAACAGCCTATTAGCCCCAACATAACGCCAGGGGAAAGAAATCCGCTCCAGAGGTAGACTGCGCTCATGCCAGATGGTGTGGGAGATGAATCAGGCCATTATATTAGTGCTGGATAATTCCTCAGATGAAGCTAATTAAAAAGAAAAATAAGTGCAATCCTCCCTTCTTCCAATCCCGCATTTGCAACGGGAATAAAAAGCACAATGCACTCTTTATGAGAAAGAAAGTTACTAAGGAAGTTACCGATCCAGAGATTGCTTGGGGGGCTGATGAGGGCTTTTTATTGGATCGGGTTGTATTCAGTGTAGCATCCTTCAAATGATGTATTCTTCCCCATGTTGTGGCTAATGCTCAGACCCAGAGCAGACTGTGGGGGGCTCTACCACAGGATTTATCTCTCCCCGCTGATGCCTTCACTTTCAACGAGAGTGACTTCTAAACTTCCAACAATCCAGCAGCACAGAGAAGAACTAACCCTCTTGGCTGTTAAAGGTAAAGTATGTAGCCTGTGCCCAAGCTCGTCGACAGAAATCTGGGGGCCTGGGGCAAGAAATCTCACATGGGCCCCCTCTAATACAAATGGATAGAAAGAGAAAAGAGAGTCTGGGCCCCTAAAATCCTGGTCCCCGGGACAACAGACCCCTTTGCCCCCTTGTCCCCTGCCTGTGCCCCTACTGATTTAAAAAGCTACTGCTATCACAATATCTCATATGAATAGACCATGTCTCATGTGAAAGCTCCAGAAATCACTCAGAGCTGCACTGGTGCTGAATAATGATGGACTGGGGTTTAAATAGTGATGATTCAGACCAATGAGTCACTGTGGGGCTTAAAACAACTAGATTTTAGCATTGAAACTGGCAACTCGAATGAGAGACACGTGAGAGACTCATTCTGCTTTCTGATTGGATAATTGTGTAATCATAATCATTATAATGATAAGACCAAATGACGTCACAAACAACTTCACCGTAATGTCCAGTGTTTTTTGTGATTAAGAATAAATCAATCAAAATCAATCAATTACTATTGTTATCAGTAAAAGCAACATTTGAGTTGTACCTTGTATCAGGGAACGATCAGGTCATGTTTATGAAATTTAAAATGCATTTACAAAATACTTTTTACATTTGTTCAGACCATAGGCTAAACTGCATGGGAAGGAAGAGAATCAAAAAATATGTCAATTAATATGACAATAAATGACACAAGAGTCAGATCATTAGTTTAGGGCCGGATACTTGAATAAATATATAGTTAATTCAGCTCAAAAATAAGTATCGTATTCTCGGTCAATCATCATTTTTGAAAAAACGACAGTCACTTTTGATGTAGAAGAACAGGCATCTGATTGAATACAAAGTTTCCTTTAATGAGATATCTCAAAGGGGAGTCTAAACTAAGAGACACCGTTTTGAGTGACAATACTCTGAGCATGTTCAGAAGGCTGCACTTCTGTTGCAAAAACCCTACAAAATGATGCTTTTATTTGAGACTTTTGTGCTTTGATCTTAAGATTAAAACTGCAGCTGCAAAAACATAAAAAGTAACATTCTTTCATCAAAGTTAAGCACAACTTGATGTTTTTGATACCCTTCAAATTCATTTTTAAAAGCATCAAAGTCTTCTTTTTCTTTTTTCCATTTGAACAACCCAAATTCAAGTTTACATACCATGCCAGGTGTGTTCTTATTCACTGCGTCCCCTGTTGTTTATGCTCACACCTTGAAAAAGAAGAAAGGCATGTCAAAGCTGGGTAAATACAATACCTGTGCGGGCTTAAATCCGAGCAGACACCTCCCTGTGAATCTCAGTTAGCTTTAAAGGATTTAGGTAAACTCTGAAACAGTGCTTATTGCACTCTTATCCACTTTTGTGTTAATGAAAAGCATGTCCTGAATCTGTCAGGGGAGATTAGGTGAATATCATTACTATTGTCCTTTTGCCAATGTAGATTCACTGTATCCACAGGGATTACAGTCCGAGCCATGCCAGCGTGTATTACCTCTGTCTGCGCTATAGAAACTGCAGCGAGGTAGAGCGGTGGATAAGGGCTGTGAATCGGGTGTCACTGCATGTCCCCGACTCCATCAAATTTCTAAAGGTTGATCTATTTTTGACTTCAAGTCTCTCAATCAGACTTTGGCCAACTTACACGGCCTCTGAAATATTTCATACAGTGTGTGCACCAAACTGAAGGCCACATGTAGTAACATCAATAATGTATTTCTATTACAAGGGTTGTTTGAAGTATTTGATAAATATTTGAGATATTTCAGTTTAGTAAAAAAATGATGAGTTTGTAATTGTTAAGTGCAGTAAGCATTGAAAAGGATATTCATTGCTTCGACAGTTTGTGTCTCTAGCATCTGGCATCAAACAAGAACAGCCTGACAGGATTAAAGAGGGGGTATTATGCAAAATCTACTTTTTGGAGATTTCTACCATGTTATAACATTGTTCCCACTTTAAAAACATGCCTGAAGTGGTTTTATATGTCATCCATGCATGTTTCAGTATTCTCTCCCGGGCCCTATTAAAACCCTCCTCATGGTTAGCTGTAAGATTCTGTACAAAGCTCCGCCCACAAGCCTACGTCACTCATGCTCCCACACGGCAGTCTCTCCATAAATAAAACACGTTATTATGTTGTTTTGAAGTAAAATAGAAGTAAAATACCCTAATTAATACCCCATAGAAGTCAAATACCTCCTCTTTCATACCCCATAGAAGTAAAATACTCCCTTTTTTAATACCCCATAGAAGTAAAATACTCCTCTTTAATACTCCATAGAAGGAAAAATACCCCTCTTTAATACCCCATAGAAGTAAAATACCCCTCTTTCATACTCTATACAAGCAAAATACTCCCTTTTTAATGAAAAGTTACCTCTATTGATCTATGTTATATAAATAGCCGTGCCATTACAGTCACAGTGCCTCTGTTTGAAAAACATATTTTCAGCCTTGCTTGAGCACACTTCCTGCGCTGGCTTAAATCCAGGCAGACACCTCCCTGTGAATCTCAGTTGGCTTCAAAGGATTTAGGTAAACTCTCAAATATTACTGACATATTTCTATTGTTGTTTGATGTACCTGATGAGTATTTGAGGTATTTGAGATAGTAAATATTGTAGTTTGTACTTGTTAAGACTGTAATTACACAGTCCTGTGATCTATACTTGACTCGGATATTTTTCACTCGCTTAATGCTTCTCCCCATACCACCAAAACCACATTATAAGCTGGGTTATATAATTATGATAAAAGAGTGAAGAGCATGTAGATTCTTGCCAAAATAATACTAAAAACACTTTTACACCATGCGCTCGAGGGTAATCTTCCCCACTCTCCAGTCACCCACGGCAGGAGGGATATGGACAGTCTGAGGAGTATATCACTGTTATGTTATCACTGAAAGGCATTTCATGAATCTTGTTGTACTGTGGGCCAAAATGTGCTGTCTCGATGTGAGGCTTTACTTTCAGGCTGGTCTGCTGTGCTCTGTTTATGGTCTTGATCTTGTTTTTGGCCTTTTATTATTCAAGTGAGGGCCCAGATCTGTATTCTTTCTGTTCAGCTGACCTAACAGCACCTGCAAATATTGGCTCTTGGTTTTCTTTGGCTGCTTGTAACTGTCCCTGATATCTTATTGATAACTGTCCAGCATGTCTTGTATTTGAGCTTGTGAGCCTGGACACTTAGATTTGTAGTATCTATGTGAGAGAGGAAATGATACTTGGCAAATGGTGTGTAATAAAACACTTTGGTCAAATGTTTATATAGACTTTTTACTAATCAAACCTTTGCCTCTTTAACTGTCCTGTATGTCTATGTATACTGAGGTACGGTTATTCACATCCAAATGGTGCTGGGTGCAGATCAACTCATTGCATTGTTGGGCACACCATCAGAAACATTGAAATGCTTTTTTCCCTAGTGCCTCTGGCTTTGGAAATCAGGGCAAAAAGCTGTTGGCCTTTATTCCAAGAAGCTGGACACACTCACCTGCCAATGCCTCAGTATTCCTTCAGGGCTTTCTCATTAAATCATGCAACAGCCCAATTAGATTTTCAAATGAGGGAATTCAATTAACAGTCTAACCGAACATTACATTCTTGTTTCAGATTAAGAAAGTGCAGAGAATTATGTTTAATTTTTCAATGATGTGTTTTGATTTTGAATGAGGTGATATTTATGCATTAATTTAAAATGTATCAACTTCAAATTACAAATCCACATTCATAGTCACTGGAATTCAACCAAGTGAGAAAAATTAGTGCTAGTCTGTTTAATCCTAAGAACTGTCCTTCCACTTGTCCAGCATAAAAACAGTAAGACAATGTCAGCTTACAAAAAAGAAAGGAAAACCAGAACAGAGCCAGAAAAATGCAAAGTAGCCAATTATGTGGTGCATAGTATAAGTTTGTGTCAGTTGAAAATTCATCAGACATGCCAGTGTGCTGTCGGCACAGCGTTTTAGCATGTAAACTTCAGTGGCAGACATGTGCGGCAGCCAGCAGCAGAACCTCTAACGTCAAGTCTATTATGGAAATCTTACAGTGCTCTGATTCTCTGTGAGGCTTAAAACATTAAGTTTACTACTGTTCACTTCTCATTTAACTCAGCTGCTCTCGTGTGCCATTTTTCTATTACCAACAAAAGAAGCTGCAGTGTTTTACAGATCCATCACTGGCACTGAAGTGCAGAACAGCCTCGAGCTGCTGCAGTCTAAACACTGAACACAATGGCACCACATGTAGATGTCATTAAATATCAGGCCTCACTAAATTCAATTTATTTCCAACTTGTGATAACGTCTAGGCAGAGACGGTTTCTTTTCAAGCACAAAAATCTCCCTCAGATATCTTCAATAATTCATGTTTCACATTTAAATAACATTACCTGGAACACAGAGTCCATGTCTGTAAAAGTTTAGATCCTGGAGGTTAGTCTGAGGAGAACTGTGTGGCCAAATGAGAATGTCAGTGCCACCAAGAGTCATTAACTCAGCCAAGATGAGCTAAAAATTCATAGAGTATTGATCCTTAGACTTGAGCAAGTAAAACCCACATGCAGCCAATATGTTTAAAATAAAAAAAACAAAAAACCCCAAACTATCTGGACTTTCTTACTTCCAAAATGACATTCAGATTCAGACATTCGGCAGGCGACCTGCAGATTAACTGTTTGCAGCATAGGCAGCATTATTCAGTTTTTAGGCGTTATGAAATCAAACAAGGTGGCCATTTTCTTCCCCCACAAGTCGACACTGCTGTAATGCTGGACCAGTCCTCAGCAGCGTTTAGCAAAAACAACTAATCATGCAAATCACACCCAGATTGCCACTTTTGAGTCTTTCAAGGTGCCACTTTGTCCAACTACACATCTATTTTCACACAACAATCTTTGAAAATCTTGTGAACAAACCATTAACCGCTCTTCACCCTCCCAGCCCCACAGCGTCTGAATCCAGGAGTGATATACAGTCAGGCTAGAATCTACAACATGGCCATGCACTTACAGCCTATCATTTCCATCTCCACATGTGATTGCAGCAGTCGCCATGTGAAGTGAATAGAAATTGTGTTTATATTTGTTTGCACTATTGATATTTTATTCAGCTCAGAGACTGTTGTTAATCACAGAAAAGGAGTTTTGAAGAGGCAAAGTTACCTGCAGGATGACAAACAGCATTTGGATTTCGATTCCCGTGTATAACAAGGTTAACACCAGCATGTATGGACGTGAGCATTACAGTATTATTACAATGTTCGGTAAATAAAGACGTCACAAGCTCATACAATGTCTCTTGGTTCTCACATATCGATATAAAACAGTAACATAAAGAATAACCATTTCAGAGTCTACAAAAATGTGTGGAAAAAAAGGCTGATGGTGACTCAGTGACTTGGACAGCTCCGCACACAATCTGCAAACTGCAAGGTTGGTGACGCCATTCTGTAATTCTCTGTAAAAAGTCCTTTGTCTTTGAGCAGTCACACATGGTTTAAATTTTCCCAGGATTGTGGCATCACAAGTAGAAACTCTGGACACTTTTTCAGTCCATAAATCATAGCCGGATTCATTCTCAGCATTTCTGCCATCAAAACACATTCATTACAATTGTGTGCTTACATTAACATGTTAGGACTTGTCATTTTTAGTTTAGTTTATTTATTGAGACAGGGACAGTGCAGAATATACATTAACGTTAAGGGGACAGATTATACCAGGTTGTAGTACTAGTGCTACTTTTTCACCTGTAGTTATAATTCATAAAATCAAACATACAAAGAAAATATCTTTACAATGACCAGACCATGATAAAAGTGCAGTAACATTATTCACATCCAGTTCTCTGAGCAGCATAAAAACATCTTCCATTGTCCAAAATCAGCATCAGTTCTTACACTCCAGAACATCACACCCTCTCGTCACTCCTCACCTCACCTGTCCTCTGATCCAAAGGTTGGTGGTTTCAATCCTGCTCTTGACATTCACATCATTGGTTGAGCAGATCTCAGCTCATGGGTTGATGGCATGATTCCAGCTCTCACAGATGAATGCTGTTGCTGTGTGCTTGGACGATACCTTTTACCCCTTCTCGCCCCCAGTGTCTGTGTCCACCGGTGGATGAATGGGTGAGTAGTTCCTTGATGTAAAGTGAGTGCCTTAAAGGTGGAAAAGCAATATTTAAAGTTGTGACATTTACGATTTCCCCTCTCCAGACACACATCCATCCACAGCTAGTTTAACTGTTTTCCCCATGTTAACCTCCTCCTCTGCCTGAAGATGGCGAGCTGCACCAGATCACAGTACGGGGGGCGCTGAAGCTTTGAAATCATGTGTGGTTCTTTCATTAGCCATTATACTAAGTTCTAAAACATAAAATGCCAAAACAGAGGTATACAAAAGCTTGTTTAGAGGCTGCTCACAATACAAATAATGCATGTGTCCAAAACTGGTCAAAAACCTCTTCGTTAAAAAAAAAAAGATGCTGTAATTCTATGCATATGTGCACAGCAAAGCAAATTTAATCGTGAACATAAATGCGAGTTTAATATGCTAATAATTGTGCAGTCTCCTGAGTTTCCCTGACAGATACTCATAGAAGTAGTTTGATGTTTGTGTAAAGCATATCTATCTGACAGATGTATTGCAGTCTTTGGAAGCACAAACAAAAGAAAAAAACGGAAGCATTGAAGAGCGTGTCCATTGTTTCGACAGTTTGTATCCCGAGCATCTGGCATCAAGGAAGAACAGCATGTCAAGATTAATGAAAAGTTACTTCTATTGATCTATGCTATATAAATACACACGCCATTACACATAGCCTCTTATAACTGGCTGTAAAGTTAGGTTTGAAAGAAATATTTTCAGCATTACTGTAGCATATAAAAAACTAAACAAGAACACAAAATAAAACTAAAGTCTGCTGTAGAAGTTTAGGTATTAGATCATCGTAATGTCTTCCAAACTGTATTCTGGGGCTTTAAATTCTAATCACTGAAGTGAAATTATGGAGCATGTGAATGACTTTGAGTGCAAGGCGACTGAACGGACTTGTTAGCGGGTGCAATGCCGCCGTGACAAGAGACTGCACCCTCACTCTCCGCTCCCCATTTCATTTTCCAATCCACTTCCCCCACATAGTTAGAAGTGAGTTTTGTTCTGGTTTGATACACCATCTAATGAGAGCTACTAAGAGCCTGTTGAAATCTTTCCCTAATAACACATTCTGAAGGAACATTTCTCCCTCTATCTCTATTCACAGGCGTTTAATATATGCTTTCACTCACCTCGGCGCCTGCTCCCCTCATCTGTTTTCTGTCTTTCAGTTTGTGTATTTTGGAGGCTGTGCTGCTCTATCATTAGATTTGATTTTATGTGTTCTTAATAAGGGGGACTGTTGACTTTACAATGTGGTCAGCAGGCTAATAGCACAGTCTTAAATAAGCGTTATAAAAGCTATAAAACTAGTACTTAGGGTTGTTTGGCCAAAAATCCTAATTCGTTTTCACTACGATACAATAAATTAGTCTTGTCTATGGGGATTTAAAAGCTATTTCCCAGAGACAAGATAACTTTTAGCATAATGGCTATGTGATTGTAGCAGTGTGGCAGAGGGTCTGTGGTTAAACACTTTGTCTAATAAATGCCTTAAAGTTACCAAAATGGATACTCAGCTCTAAAACTGAAGTGTATAATTATTGGAGAAGTATTTGACTCAAAATCTGCCACTTAAATCGAGATTCCAGAGATGAGAGATATATATGTATGTACTTATATACCATCATGGTAAGTGAAAAATTTGGGTTTTACATCAACCCATTATCCATTTCAATATTGAAGTGAAGTAGGAGGCAGATGACACAGGTCTTGAAGTAGGAGGCAGATGACACAGGTTTTTTCCACAGATGAAGTAGGAGGCAGATGACATAGGCCATTTACCAAGCATACTAATGCTTAGTAAATGGTCACGTTTTTATATAGCGCTTTTCCACCTTCAAGGCGCTCAAAGCACTTTACACCAAGGAATCACTAACCCACTCACACGCACAATGAGGTGGGTTGTGTCTTGCGCAAGAACACAACAACAGCCTTCATCTATGGGAGCTAGAATTGTGCTGCCAACATGTGTGGCAGTGGATCTGACCACTCTGCCAATGATCTTTATGTCGAGAGAGGGATTCGAACCACCAACCTTCGGCTCACTCGGCACTCTACTGAGTAACTGAGCTACTGTCGCCCCTTGGTTCATTCTTTGTTAACCCCAAAAGATAACGCTGTTTCTTTTTAATACATCTGTTGGGCTGTGGTATTAGTCACACAGCTGGTTTTCTGGCCCATCCAACCCCAAAACGGTGCCTTGATGTTTGATTATATCTGTTCAAAAGCATATATGCAAATTCACAGATATCTGTTCCCCCTCAGAGTGAAAATCGTATCGTAGTATTTCGAAGACCCTCTCACCTGCCCCGTTCTTGTCTTCTTTACCCTCAGAGAGCACCTTTTGGTGATCTATAATTTCCAAGTAAAATTCAGACCTTGGCTCTTTTGCCTGACATTTTCACGGCTCTGGAATAGGGCAGATTTTTAAGCAGGCGAGATCTATAATGTGTGTAAATGGTATCGTGCGGTGGGTCCCCGACAAGCCGAGACAGACCAGGAAGCAGTGCAAAGACTCATAAGAGATAAAAATGTTTGTTCTTACCTCTGTTGTCGTAGTCAATCCTCTGAGCCCAGAGCACAGTTAGTCACAGCTCACCAGAGACAGGCCTGTGGTCTACTTTGTATTGCAGAACTCATCCAACAGCTCATATCTATCTCTATGTGCAGAAATTATACCCATACTGCAATGCAAGATAGAGTACAGATTGCATGAATAATTTAATGATAGAACAGAGTATGAAGATGTTCACTGAATGTACTGTAGCAAGTGCGGCGTAGCTGGCAGTTAACGTGGTTTCTACTCATACATTTGAAACAGACAGTACCTGACATCACTGACTCAATATGGTCAACTTTTGTGAATAAAAGTTAAATGGTAAGATTGAATATATTTTTTCTTTATTTGATTTGATTTATAAATACAGAGAAGTGTTTTTCTGATCCTTTTACGAGTCGAGTATATGGAGTATGTACTTTATATCACCTGCCCACTTCTTTGGATAGTTTGCTTATGGCTCAATGAGGAATATACATGAAAATCTGCCTTTATAGGAAGTAGCTCAGCTGGTAGAGAGTTTGTGCATTAATCCGAAGGTTAGTGGTTTGAATCCTGCTCTCGACATAAACATCATTGGTTGAGCGTTCAGATCCACTGACCCGCAAGTTGCCGGTGCGATTCCAGCTCCCACAGAAGAATGCCGCTGTTGTGTCGCCCGGTGTCTGCATTTACTGGTGTGTGAATGTGTCCATGACGTAAAGTGTGTGGCCATTTCCTGTCCAATTACCCCAATTATCCAAGCACTGAATCTACATAAAGTGTACTCAGATTTGTCTTTGTTCGTGTGTGTTGGGGAATGATGTGTCTAAATTGCCCACAGTGAGTGATTGTGTGAATCTCTGGTTGTCTTTCACTGTGCTAAAGATAGCAAACGGACTTATTTTAAACATGATGAATGCACAGACATGGAGCTCTACCTTCCAGCGAGTGGCTCATTATTCTGTTGCGTCGACTGTATATAATTTGCAGATTTAGATCAGATGCCTCGCCACAATGTCATTCATTCTGCATTGAGAGTCAGATAATTGTATATGATCCCTCTCTATGGCGCGCTTATGCCTCTGTGCAAGTGACTGTGCATTCTGACAGTGGTTATCATTAGTCTTTTCAGCCATCTTTGCAATGAATCTATCCTGACATGGTAATTTGCGTGTGTTCTATTTGAGGTGTTTTGTGAATCTTTTGCTCAGCGGGGTGGTGCGACAGCGAGCGTCTCCACCAGAAACAAGAGGCAGATGCGTTTAGCTCTGCAGTCTGTCAGCACTACACAGGCTATTAACAGCCGCGATCACAATGGGACAGATCAGAGCAGGCCTTGCAGGTTTTGTTCACTGTGTCACCAAATTACACTTGACAACCCGAGAGGAGATTTCTTGATTGATGAACAAAGTAATTCTCTACATGTAATTAATACACTACTAATGGCCATCCATTTGTCTTAGGCTGTGTGCAGGAAAAACTCAGGAAGAGGTAGAGGCGTGCATCGCAATGAAGGCTCCAAACTGTGACCTGGTGAAGGATAGTGTTTCTTTTGTGAGATTTTGTTACCTAATGGCTTGTCGGGAAACCGTAGGGGCAATGTAATGGAGCATATAATGGATATAGTATTGTATTGATGGTCATGTGTTGACTTAACAGTATCGACAGAGAAAATGTGTATTGATAAACGCAGATAGAGTCCTAAGGTGACGCAGTAATGCATTTTGGGAGATTAGAGGGTAATATATCACATTAGCTGGTTAGACAAAAGACACAGAAATATACCTTTTTACTACTTCTGTTCTGTATATAAAGATTAGTGTTATTATAACTGTCAAAGAGTCTTCTTCTGATTTGATTTAGCAAGGAATCACCTTAAATTTGAGGTACCAATGTTTTGGGTTTTTTTTGTCTTTTCTTTCTTTCTCGAGTATATTGTTTTGAACACAAGCCCAGAAGAAAGCCTGATACAACACTATAATACATTTTGGGCTGAGTGTGGGCTTTGTTAGGAAAGTCCATCCTGCTTCGCTGTCTGCAAAAGCTGTTCTAAAGCTGTGCACACGTCCAAAAAAATCCATGCATGAGAATATGAACCCTAAAGGGACAAGACAGGAGGAGGTTTCTTGGAAAACAGTTATCAACATGCCAGCAATTTCCTCAATTTCCTGATCGAGTAAAGGGTCTGGCATGAAACAATTTACAATATCTTTACCATTGTGAGATTAGACCCATGCTTTGGTGAAGACTTGCTCCGGTTTTTCTATTTATAATGTGTTTTTAAAAATGTGATACTGCACAAAAGTTATTATCAAGAGGTGTAATTACTTGTATGAAAGAAGACAATGAATCGCACTCCCCACCTGCTACACTAAATCAATGTGAAATCAAGGAAAAATGCTGAAATTGAAATCAACAGTGTTTGATTGAGAACACTTCTCTGGGGAGCACAGTTGAACAGCACAATAACAATGAGCAGGAATAGTTTTAAAGATGTGACTTTCAATTGTCTGTAAAAGGAGGATAAATGAGAGACTGATAGATTTATGGATAGCAGAACAACAGTGCTGCACCTATAGGCAAAAAGAGCAAAGAGACACAGAGCAGAGGGAGATTGTGATGGATGACACAACACCACCGGAGTATCATATCTCTATGGATTAAATGCTCTGGGAAGCTGGCCCCAGAGTGTGCTTGTGCATATCATTAAGGCCCATAAAGAGGCGGGGGAGGGCAAGTCTGAGCTGCAGCCGGCCAAGTGCACAGGCCACGTCCCCCCCTCTCCCTGCGCCTGCCCCACTCCAAACGCAGCCCTCTCTAACAGTGACCGGCTTTCAGAACATGGATGCTTTTTCCACCCAGAGTTTGAGCTGATAAACATTTTATCTGGACGCGGGGTGAAAAATCAAAGTAGCCC